>VOPJ01005115.1:0-25417 GCA_014673585.1 Semibalanus balanoides | reverse complement strand
AAAAACAAAATATTTAATGGAGAACCAAGTATAATGAACGAAGCCAAAATACAATAACATAGCATTATTATATTTTTGACTTACATATAGCTCCCTAATATTTGTTAGCCGATAAATGATTTTTCCCGAAAACACGATTTTTTTTCCCCGAAAGAGTGCATTTTTAAGCTTAAATACCAACATAAATACCGACAGCTTAAATGTTATCTAATCACAAAAATGTTAAATGTTTATTCAAATAAAACAGCTTAAATAGCCACCGGTCCAAATAAACGAGAAAAAAATGGTGCCCTTTTGCCACAAAAAGAGCCCCCACGGAGGCCGAGAGCATCCACAAGTGGCTGCCCCCCCACTTTCAAAACGTCTGTCCTACCGCCTCGTGGGCACAAGTTTACAAGTGGGCCTGGGGCCTACTTCAGCGCACATATGTGGTGGAGGCCCTGAGACAATTAATAACTCCTCTTTCGGTCAGGGGGCCCCGGGAAGTGGTACTGAGTACAGGGGGCCTCTGGTGCCAGACAGGGTCCCCGGTAGGTGGCCCGTCCCCGTCAGAGGCCCCATTAGTTGGAAACGAATAGGCACGGGCACTCCAAATGACAGCCAGAGGTCTCCTCTTGCCGGCATCTCGGGGTCTCTGGCCCTAGGACTATCATAAACCCCTTTGTCGGTAAAGGGGGGGGGGCCTTTAGTTGTAGTAGTACTGGACACTGGGAGCTCCTGGGTAATGGTACTGCACAGATACAAGGCAGGTGCGCCATGCCCGTCAGTTGCCCCATTAATGGAAAGTTAATAGGCACAGGGCCCTTGAATGACAGTCGCAGGCCCCTACCTAACCCCAAAAAGGAAGAATTCCTCGAGCTTGATCCACTACATTTTAAGTGGGGCCCATTTTTAAATCAACTTTGCACATATTTTGTTTGCCCTCAGATTTCCCGAGGGGAGGGGGCTATAGATCCGATTTCCCCCCATCCTGTATCCGCCCTTCCGGGAGGGTCGGCCAGTGGTGTCTTTCGGCTAGAGGATATATGGGGCTGAGGCTGCACCCATGGGTGCCCATTCAATTCTATCCACATGTCTGTCGGTTGGTTATATGCCAATTTTTGACTTCATTCTATGGTCGGGTACTGGCGGGCATGGTATTCTGTATGGCAGTTTTGAATAATGTTGCTAATAGTTATTTTTTACTTGACGAGAGAGCGCAGTAGTTTAACCAGGTGTAACTCATTGTTTTGTATATGGAATAAGCAATCAACTTTTAAACAATGTACACTTTGCTAACCCGGTAACAAAATGATGCAGACCTCCTTCAATAGAATGGTTGCGAATTTTGTGAAACATTGAATTATCTTACCTTTATTCTAAGCGGACCCCACAATTGGCATAGAGTGTATAATCGCTAATATTATGAATTATTGATAAGTTGGGGCTTGGTCTGGCCTGGGCTTGAGTGTGTCATGGGTTCGGCTGGGGTTGCGGGACTCCTTGGGTTTTTGCCTTATGGCACCCATGAGAGTCTCTCCTGGTTCTCACAGGAGGTCTGTGTCCACTGTCCAGATTGCTGCAATGCATTGGTCGCTGACATTGCCTGGTGTCGTGTTTGACCACGACGAACTTGCTGTCGATCCCTTGATGCATTGAGTAGCGACATTCGTTCTAATGTAATTAAGGTATGCATGCTCTTTTATTTTGCTGGCATGTCAAGGCATGGCATGTCAAGAAGGAAGACGCGACATGTATAGCCCTTCATTCAATTTCACATTTTGTGGGTGCGGGTGCTCGTTAAGGGGAGTGAACCACCCCGCCCCCGCTTAACCCACGCGGCGTAGGGGTCTCCAGCCGAACGCGCGGCGTAGGGGGTAATTTCCCCCCTCGTATCTTCCGAACCAATAACCGCAGCGCGACGCGCAAGGCGGCGATCGAAAGCTCTCAATGAAACAAATCGAATGCTCACCCGAAATTTTTCAAGTTGGGTCAAATGTCAGGTCAAGGTCAGGTCATCTGTAAAAATCGAGTTAATTGGGTTAATGGTTCATACTTTCAATTCGAAACCTTTGATTAAGACTATCAATGCACATAAAGCTCTCAAAGTTGTAATACATGTCCTGCATTAAGTAAACGTGAATTTGTATGCAAAGGTCAAGGTCAAGATCAGATCACAAAAGGTCACTGTTACCAAGAGGCCAACGAAAGTCTTATGGCATATGCTAAAGATGTTATTTTACACTTAAAAAACGATAGCAGCAGCCATTTTTACAAATTGACCCCATAAAAGGTCAAGACCAGGTCATCTAAGGTCAAAACTGGAAACTGACTAATATTAATGAAACAATGCATTTTCTAGGTCTTTGTTTTGTCTCTTAAAAACAACAAAACGACATTTATAGATCTGAATCAGGTCAAAAAATCCCCAAAAAACAACTTGTGAAAAATGGACCGTCATTTAGCTACTTATGCTTTGGGGGAGCAACCAGTCACTGAAAAATTAGAAGATTTTACTCTGAAATTGGTGTTTGTGTATTTTTGACACTTATTTTCTTCTACATATATTTTCCAGTTTTCTTTAACATCTTGACAAACGCGTATATTTCTTGGGGAAAATTTCCGAAAACAAATCTGTTTTTTCGATTTTGAGTAGCTAAACCACCAAAAATTTGTCAATCGAGATTGCCATTTTGTAGACAATTCAATTTCCTTTCTTTTTCAGTTTCCCGTTTGCAATTTGCTTTTAAATTATATTTTCTACGATGCATTACACATTTGTCGTTTTTTCACCCAAAATGGCATGACGTGACGTCATCAAAACGTCATTATCTCCCAAAGTATTGATTCATTTTCGATGATTTTTTAGGAAGACGTCAAATTGATGCTGCATAAAGTACTGAAACTTTGACGTCGCCTATCTGTTATAGTTTTTAAGTTATTGAGCAAATCCGGGAGGGGGTAATATTTACCCCCCTCTACGCCGAGCGGGTTAACACCGCGCTTCTCACTTAAACGGAGTTTAATTGCTGATTCGGCGAAAATGATTATTTCCAGCAAAAAACGCACATAGAAACAAAACATCACAGTTCCTGCAATATGGTTGCAGTTTTATGCAGCACAATAATAGCCGTTTTCACGAAGGATTTATTTGTACCCGGTAGTACCTGGTAGTACCCAGTAATTTTCGTGCGTTTGGGGTAATTGAGTCTAGGAACACGACATTTCCAATATATTTTTTAGTATTAATTGAAACTTTATGAATTCATGTTCAATTATCTGCTCTTACAATGCAAAATTTCCCGTTAGTTTTCTTTGTATAACCAAATTCATAAGCACATATTACCGGGTACTACCGGGTGCCACCGGGTACCAATAAATCCTTCGTGAAAACGGCTAATGCTGGCGGTCAAGGGCGACCTCCAATTTGAGGAGGATCGGCGGGGGATCCATCATCCAGGTGGGTTGGCTGAGCCACTCGATGGTCGACTGGGGTAAATAGAGGGTCGACCGGGGTAAATAGAGGGTCGACCGGGGTAAATAGAGGGTCGACCGGGGTAAAATAGGGGTCGACTGGGGGTAAATAGAAAGGGGTGTTTTTCGAACCGGGAGTAAATAGAGCGGGTCGACCGGGGACCTTGGAAGGCAGATATGGGTAGATATGAAGCTTCATGGATGAATAACCAAGGCCTATTGAAGCATCAACTGGACCTGGTTCATTTGGCTAGTGCATCAGTACACGAAATAGGGTCTGTGTTCAAGGTACTCTCACACAAAACGGCGTATTTGGCCGGCTTGGCCAAATACGTATTTTTGGTGGATATAACTTGAGGCCTCATGATACAAATAAATGTTTTTGCGACTTTTTCAAGATTTTCTAAAATAAATATGTCTCTCAAAAAGTATAGTGGGCCGAATCCCATGTTTTTTAGTGGGGTTACCTTGTACCCCCTGATCAAAAATTGCCCCCTCCTGGAGTAAATCCTGGGTACGCCACTGCCTATGTGCCAACTGGATATTTGGCAATGTTAGAGAATGGTCTATATTATATTGGGCAGCAATATTTCCATGTATATCTACAATTAACCAGTGCTGGTCGCATTATTCCGATAAGGTATCGTTGAGTAACTAATAGTCCGGTCACACCTCCGAAAAGTGGCAGCATTGAACCATCTCATATATTTGTCGAGCGTCATACATTCGCCGAGAGCTTAATAGAAAATATACCATATACATATTATTGTAACACCATAAACTAGATTGACATAATTGACATATACACCTAAATATGACTAAAATGCAGATCACAAGGACATATAAAACGTACAAAGCGATACAGTATCGTAGGATCCCGTTTTTGTATGTCCATTTCACGAAGAGTTCTGTGTCTGTTCGTGGCAAGGCGAACAAGTTACGAAATTAACGGCAAAGTAACCAGACTATGTCCACTACACTGGAAAGTGATCTCCCTGTGGCTCCAAACCGAATCAGGATAGCATAGGGAATACTCAAGACTTAAGTTGCAAGCCCACCATCAGCACATCCTCAGCGGAGGATTTGAATATCGCTTCTAATCCTACACCAGGAATCTTTCCAGCTTGCTTGCAACTATAATTAACTTAGTCTTCGCTGAAAGTCCAGGTCATTTCGGCTTTTTGATAAAGGCACCAGTCCATTTCGAAGTTCTCAATCAGCAGCGAAGGCGGTTTCCGGCTCTGGTTGACGTCGAGTGCCATTGACATCTGTCCGCCTTCTCTCTTGGTCAGCACCGACGTTATGTTGGCCACGTCCTCCAGGATCCCGAAGACCTTCATCTGCACCATCGTGGACGTGTAGTTGCGTTGACTGTAGAAGTCGCAGAATGCTTGGCTCAGGTGGCTGGTAATCACGACGGTCGAGTTGGATTCGACCGACACGGTCACGTTCTCAGGCGCAATGTCAGCATCGTCACCTGGCAGGTACAGGGTGCCGGCGGCCTCGTAGCCGCCCTCGCAGGACAGAGCGATGGTGGCGGAGTAGGTTCCGTTGATTCGCTGCTGTTCCAGGCTTTCAGAGTTTTGCTGAAAGAGGAAGAAGAAATGTACACATTCAGCTGGTTCAGCTTTCAAGTAGCAGAAGCGAAATTCTCAACTAAGGGTCAAGGTCTTTCAAAGTTGCGAAAACATAACCACTGTTGAACATGTATTTTTGTATCTAGAGCAGTCTATTCGCTATTATACTTTAAAACTCGTCATAAAGGTCCTAAAGCCCTGTTCGCTATTATGCTACAATGCATCCACTTATCAAATATTATGTTTAACTAACTTTGTATTCAGAATAGCATGGGTTCTTTCAAGGATCCACACTCCACATCATTGTTTTATTAATTTACCGTTTATGAGAGCAAAAAGCACTACGAAGCCTGAACATATTTCAGTATTTCGTCTTCTGTTTAACACCAGGACTCTCATCCACTGACATTCCCAGAACCAGTAAACCGGTTTGAGCTTCCACCAGCCTGTAAGCAGCGACTTTTCATTCGTTCTCCGATCGGTATCATAGGTTGAGCGTTGGTCAGATAAGAGGCGGCACAACGAAAGTCAAACTACCCTAGCACAGCGTATACTGCTTTGAATCGTGTTTTGTTTGTCATTTTCTGGATCATTGAGGTACAAGTATAAGGATATACATATTAGCATTAAAGGAAATAGTTCACCTTGGATCGTTTTTTCAAACACGATTTGATTATATTTTGAAATTACAACTTCTTTTCATATTGTCAAGAAATAGCCATACATCGCGCCGATTCAGGACATTATTCAAGGGACACATACATCATTTGATTTTATCAAAACTATATGCGTACCGTCTGCCAACGTCAAACGAAAAAATCAAAATGGCTCAGCCAATCAGATTCGAAAGTAGGTCGCGTAAGATTACTGAATAGCCTCCCGATGGCCCACATGCTTGACATTTCTTTGGTTTCGATGGCCCACACTCCTCGACAAAAAGGCTGAAATATATTCGGCTGGAGAGGCCTTTTCAAGTCCAGAAAACTTAAGCTCAGGGTGTTTTTAACACGGGCTACAAAACTGCTATCTCAGTTCAAAACCCATGTTGAAGGTGAACTATTTCCTTTAATGTATGGATGCATGCGTTATCTTAGCTCGGTCAGGCGTAAACAGAAAACTATGACTGATGGCAAGTTAGCCATTTATTACTTTTGCTGACACTTGTATAATGTATTCATGAACCTTCTACATTCGAGTTATCTAATCCCAAAATGCCATTGACATCTTTTCACTGTGATTTTTGAACAGCGTAAGACAGCAGCGATTTTAATTGCTGGATGGTAACATAGGTACTGATACTGATTTCAGGTATGCATGCTGTAACTTGTGCCTAAGACGATCCATAATTAGCTGATATACGATCAATTTATACATAACTAGAAGGGCAACGTCAAGCCTGCCGACAATCCTGTCGTGACATAACGACTTCTGAGCGAAATACGGGGCATTTTTCAGTCTTCGACTAAAAAATAAGAAATAAGACTTATGTGATTATGACTTAACCTGAACAGCTTTGCATAAGAAATCAGCTCTGTCATGACGAAATCACCTGGTAACCTTGGCATCGTGTTGGAGACATGTTTTCCGGGCCTGAAACCCGGACACACTATAATTTCTTAGCTTACACGAAGGGGTTCTAGTATTAAATCCGTTATTTTTTGTCTGTTGTTTAAAGACAAAGTGGCAGCGCTGTCTTGTGTTCTGAGTCGATATACTGAGGCAACATGCACTTAGCAAATGTGTAAGTGGAAAGAAGAGGAGACAACTTTGACAATCCATTGGTCCGATAGTTTGCTAAATTCCGATAGCTAGCCTCTCTCAGAAAAAATGAAGATGCAGCCTCTCCGGGACAGTATTTCCAACGTTCCTGATGGTCAGCAATCATCTGCTGTCTGATACTTCGTGTACATGAACAACAAGAACATGTATGCATTATTTGAAATACATGAGTCACACAGCAACTGCAAGTAAGATATCCGATGAATAAATTCATGTGGTAAATAGGATATTGCTACATTCCGCTGAATTTCCTTAACATTTGGGAATGCTTGATTCAGTGAGATTCTAGATAAATGGAGCTATGTTAACTTCTGTACTTAGCGATTAATCTTCTCGGCGTCCACTGCGTATTTCATATGTGGCCTACCCAGTGGAAAGTGTGAGAAGGAGCTGGTTGAGCCCTTATCTCCCGAGCCTGGTATTACTGTGAGAAGACAGCAGAGCGTGGTGAGCAGTTTAGCACCAATTGCAAACACTGACCTGGTTAAAGATGACTGAGGCGGCCCGCTGGTAGATGAGTGCCTGATCCGCCGGCACTGGCAGCTTCACCCATCCGGGGCCGATATCCTCTTTGGGCTGGAAGCCCTGGAAGTACTCGTACCAGCAGGACCCGGGTAGGTACAGCTCGACGATGTCCTGAGACTCGCGCAGCGCCGGCGCCACCAGCAGCGATGGGCCCAGCAGCAGCTGCTCGTCGATGCTCCAAGTGGCGTTGTCGAGGGGGAACTCGTACCAGAGCGGACGGAGTGGCGGCACGCCGGACTGGCTCGCCTCCACCAAGAGAGTGAAGTGGTACGGCACGAACACGTACCGCTGGCTGATCTGCGCCAGCACACTCAGCTTGAACGAGTCGCTCATCTGGGTGGGATTGCGGGCGAAGTGGCCGGCCTCGTAGTGGCTGACGGCGAGAGGCAGGTACGGCAGCAGCTGGTACCAGAGCAGACACAGCGTCTCCAGCCGGCTCGTGTCGTCAGACGAGATGCTCGTGGAGTTGCGTGAGCCGCAGATTGGATAGCCTCCCTGCGGCACGCCGTACAGACCCAGCTCGAGGGTCTGAACCAGCGCTAGAGGAAGGCTCGTCCAGTCGGCCGACAGCCCCGTGGCGAAGTGGCCGCCGAGTGCTCCACTGCCTGGCGCCGTGGAGGCGCTCGTCAGCAGCAGGTTCGGGTGAGAGTCGAAAGTCGCTTTCCGCACAGTTTGCGTCTGGTCCTGCCCGTACCGATTATGGGTGGCCAGGTGGCTGCCAGACGCCTGTTTCGCCAGCATGCAGACCGTGCCGTTGGACAAAACTTTGGAGTCGCCCAGGTTCGGTACGAACGGTAGTGAGTCGTTACAAGTGTCTACCGCGTCGTTCGTTGGCGAGTTGCGCATCAGGTAGAAGCCGTCGATGGTGTCAGGTAGAAGGCTGTCCATCAGCTGCTTATAGAGCGGCTTGGCCCAGTCGACGGTGGCTGGGTTCGTGTAGTCCACGTACGAAACGTTCCAGGTGCGGTTCTGAGCTGAGTCGTGCAGTTCTCCGTACAGGTTATCCGTGTCGTTGTGGTCGCGCAGAAGGAGGCCCTGCGCGTCAGCATCGTCGTACGGCTGGTACGAGTTGGCCTCCTCTCCGACAGGATCACGATACAGAGGCAGATGGGGCGCGACCACGGCCATCACATGACGCTGCATACCGTGCAGCTTGCTCGCGCCGCTACGGAAGCTCTCGGAAGCCTCGAACCCGAGCGGCAGCAAGGAGGTGGCGTCGACACAGTCCGACTCGAACGGTATCCCACGCGCCTTCATGTCGTCCGTGACCTTGTCGAAGCTGTCCGGGTCGCCTTCACGGCAGAGGTGGAAGCCGAGAGACCAGAGCGGCGGCAGGCGCGGTCGGCCCACCAGCTGGGTGTACTGGTCTGTCACGTCTGCCGGCGTAGGTCCTGACAGCACATGCAGCTTCACTCGGTTGTCCAGCAGACGGAACGTGATGGACGGCCCAGGAAGCAGCTGCACCTCCACGGGCGCCGACGTCTCCAGGTAGACGCCATGCACGTCGCCGTTCGGCTCGATGCACATGTAGAACGGATGCGCGCCCTCGGAGAAGAGTTGTGGTCTCCCGAACAGCGGCGCCCGCGGTGGCCAGTCGAAAGTGCGACGCAGGCTCGAGTGGAAACTCTGACCAAGTCCGTACACGGCTGTCGACGCAGGCATGATGGTGAACTCGGTGTATTGGTCGCTAAAGATGGTGGCACCCATCCGGGTGTCGACCAGCACCTGGCCGGTGGAGGTTCGCGACACCACGGCGAAGAAGTCCCATTCGGGACCAATGTTGGAGGCGATGGTGAGGACCGAGCCGTTGACCACCACCGGGTGTGTATCGGAGTCGGATGTTGCGGACAGTGTCGGAGGCCCGAGCTCCAGAAGCGCGCGCTCTGGCTCCGGGCAGCTTACTGAGGCGGAGATGAGCGGCAGGGCGGTGGTGTTGTACGGAGTCTGTACCGCGCGGCCGGCGGCTTCGTCAGCGAAGGAGTAGGCCGTGAGGCCAGCGGCGATCGTGGAGGCGTCCACGGAGGAGTTGTGCATTTTGTACGTGTAAGATGCGGGCAGGGAGTGAAAACACTTGTTCGGGCCCTGGTCCGAGTCTCCTTCCTCGTCATACCAGCAGCAGCCGGCCATAGCACACTGGAAGTCGGTGACGTTCTCCTGGCCCACCAGACACGTGAACCTGCAGAAACAGAGGGAGGATAGGGACGTCAATAACCCGACCCAACCAAGTCTGTGACGTTCTCCTGGCCCACCAGACACGTGAACCTGCAGAAACAGAGGGAGAATAGGGACGTCAATAACCCGACCCAACCAAATCTGTGACGTTCTCCTGGCCCACCAGACACGTGAACCTGCAGAAGCAGAGGGAGAATAGGGACGTCAATAACCCGACCCAACCCGACCAAGCCTGACCTAACTACAGACCGGACCTGACTCGACCCGACATAATCTAATATTTCGAGTTAAACTTTCCCGTCTGCCGAGCAACGCTGTTTTCCTTTGTCAAATGGTAATGGTGTATGCATGCATCAACACTTTCTGTGATCATATGTTGACAGTGAGTGGCTCAACGTTTTCACCGGAACATATTTTTGATGTTTCAAGAAGGTGACATTTAAATGAACCTATTAAATGAACCTATCGATCTTCAAGTATTATGTCCAAACGGTCACAATGACTACTCACACTCGCCCTACGGGGACCTTTTCTCAACATCGCCCTTACTGACAGGCCGTTAATGATATGAGGGCCTGGCTGGCCCTCATGTTAACTTCAAAACCAAGTACCTAACATAAAAAAATGCGGTAAGAGCCAGCGTGTTGCCTAACATGAGAGAAATATATCAGTATTATATTGTTAGGCTTCAGGTCAACAGATGACGTCATTTGGTTTTGCTCTGTCCGTCGACATTACCAAAGTTATGAGTTTAAAACGATTTAGTTAGCGTCAAAATGTTGATTGTCGTATTCGCTATTTGGAAATGTATCACTTTTTAGTGCTGGGCCAGTTCATGACCTTTTAGGACACGGAAATTGTCACCATAGATGATAATTGTCCGTGTCCAGGTATGTTGACCGTGTCCAGGTATGTCGGGCACGTTAAACTTTCGTCTAAATTCTGCCGACCAACAGGAATTGTGCGATCGGGTGATGGGGTCAGGGCGCTTAGTATAACTTCCCAACGGAGAGGGATAGAGAGACACCGTAAGCGCTAACGTGTTGCCTGTCATAAGGAGAATCCAAAGACATCCCAACTTGAGTATCTAGATCAACTAGTGACCTTTGGGGTCAGGGCAATGGCCCTTTGAGGTCTGACAAGACCTTAACGAAAAGGTAGTAGGTCAAGATATAATAGTCGTATACACTTCAAATGTTTATAGGATACGTATTGTAAACTCAAATACTGCAAATTTCTGCAAAATGCGCCGCATGTTTAAGAGCTATTCAACAAACAAACAAAATCAGGAGGTTGCCGCTGCCCCCCTGCCCCCCCCCCGTAGGACGAGAGTTAATGGCCACATTGGTATTTTAGCGCTTGGCTTGTTACAATAGATAATCTCGATTTCAAATCAAAACTAGGGATCAGAGCATTCAATTCGTGTCCATGTGTAGCATAGAAACACACAAAGTTGCACGATTTTGAAAAAATAGGCATAAAGAGATTCGCACAGCGTAAGCTTTTTCAATAAACATTTGACTCAGATGTTCATGGCTATGCGACATTTAGAGTGCGGTGCCTGTGCTGCCTGTGCTGTGTGCTGTGCTGCCTGTGCTGTGCCTGTGCTGTGCGGTGCCTGTGCTGAGAGAAAAAAAAAAACACCCTTAGAATGTGGCCAAAATGCATACCCTCGAAAACCCGTCAAACACCCTTTTTGACACTGATCGACACCTTTTAACGGAATTTGTGGGGTGTAAAAAGTTACGGTCAACACCTCAAGGATGTTTTGGGGGTGTTTGACACCTCCGATATCCCTGAGGAATTAATTACGGAAGTGGATAAATTTTCCACGGGAGTTTCCCAGGTATATCGGTGGTGTCAGACACCCCAACGACACCTTAAAGGAGTTGACCAGAACTTTGAACACCCCATAAATACCGTTAGAAGGTGTCAATTCGTGTCAAAAAGGGTGTTCGATGGGAATTCCAGGATATGCATTTTGGCCACATTCTAAGGGTGTTTGTTTTATTTTCTCAGTGTGAGCTGACCAACCTCCCGACAAGCTACGCTATCGTCTAGAGACGAGGTTCGAAAGTTCACCATGCGTGGCATTCATATTTTGTTATCGTAGCATCTCACTGCTATGTGGAACAACTAATACCAATTCTTTTGAGTGACGGTTTCAATTGAATGTTCATGCTTAGTACTTGATACACACTACCAAATTCTGATAGTATATTATAGATGAACGAAATCAAAATATATCATTAGATATTTAATTATATCAGTTGACTACCTGATTTGTTTGCTGACATTTGTAAAAAAGCGATTTGGAGCTGAAAGATGTAAGTCGCTCACGCCTTCCAGAGAAGCCATTTACACCTAACATTTTGTTTAAGTCCCGGCGTAGATGGGAGATATAAAAAAATGCAGTCAATATGTTTTGTTCGTACTGCGATCATCTGGTGTAATACAAATGTAAACATCCAAAAGTCGTAAGATGCAAGCGAAATCGTGAACATGCACAGAGATACGCTATGTACGATAGTCACATACACTTGTTGGATGCGACTTCTGAAGAACTTGATATAGCTGGCACAGAGAACAAAATAATCTCTCATGCTTTTTCGCTTAGTGATCTCGGTTCGACATGGTTAATGGTTATTGCTAATGTCCGACGGTGGTTCATTTCTCTTTGTTGTGACACCGAGGCTATGATATGGACCGCGATTCAAAACGATGCTAGTTATCGCACACTTCCTAAATATAAATACCGTGATGCCCTTTCTGGTCAACGATTATAAGTCCATGGACAAGGCGAAAAGATTGGCTTAGCGATAAGGTTCAGCAGCTGAGATGACCGATCGATTATTCGGCCGCGCCTATAGAGCTAGCTGTCCGTTAGAAGAAAAAGAAGAACGTTATGTGAAGATGTGTCTAATCCCTGAGACATCTATTGACATTCAATCATGCTGCAATCACTGGTGGATCAAGGGTTCGAGTTTTGGGAGGGGGACAGTCGCTCCGTTTCATCGGCGAAAAGTTGCTGCAGGTGGGGGGAGGGGGAGGGGAGATGTCGAGTCGTCTGCGCGAACAAACTTTGAGCGGGGGAGGATTGTGCTGGGTCCTCAGCGCGAAAGAATCGACCGGGGGAGGGTTTTTCACTAATTATTACATGTTTACAGCTAATGCAGGAACGCACGGGGAGCATTCGTGCATTGAATGCCCCATGTTCATGTAGGTGGGTGGGTGGGTGGGTGGGTGGGGGGTGGGTGTGGGGGTGGTCATTTTGCCCGTTAGTTACCGCCGCTTCCCTTCCTTGAGTTCCGGCGCAGGTGCATTGCCCTATGCTCAATTTAACTCATTGTCACTATACACGACACTATTGTCTAATTTGATCCGAATTGCATTTGCCGCAGTTTGTATCGTTGAGCTGGGTATTTTAGTATGACAACGCAATGATGCAGGCCAATCCTAGACGGAACTGGTCGGCGAAGTTGCCCGTGGATAATCGATTTTTCAGCTCTTTGGATGGTTTTGTTTTTTGGCTGACCGGGTAGCTGATTAAGATGGTATGCCCGGCGTCATATGATAGCAATTGGTGGGAATACTGCAGGCTATCTGTCGTTGTTGGCTGGCATAAGATAAACCAAATTGGACCTCACTGGTAGAACAGGCAATGCCTTATTCCTGCACGAGCGCTCTACCGGTCGCCTAGGTGACATGTTAAACGTCAGTTAAGACTTTCCTATAAACTACTATACAGTGTGATATAAAGAATGCATCGAGCAGGGCGCCATTAAGAGACAAGGATGTGGGCAGATTGTCCAAAAGGCAGCATCGGCGGCAAGAGGGGTAACACCCGCCTCATTTTCAACTCAGTTTCGATCGAAACAGCTTTTCTGTTGTTAGGGTTTTAAGTCTGGCGGACGTGAAATTAGCGCCCTGTGCAAGTTTAAGCTTGATTGAGTTCACTTGCTGACGTTATCGCACTACGCGCATTCTGTTGGGTGGAGGACACCTGTGCATGGCTTAGCCAATTACAATAATCCATAACAATTTATCGAATATCCTCTAAGACGAACCGCATCGAGACACTTTTCGGTGAATGTGGCAATGTTGAGAGTTTAGAGCGGGCACATTATTCAGGCCCAGTTTTGTATTTGTGTTGATTCTGTGTTGCTGGACCTGTTGATCTCCGGGATATAGAACCTGACACGCTTCAAGACTGATGCGGGCAGTGGACAAATAATGTTGTTTTATATGATTTATATACTTCTCAGTTAAGCTGTCTTTGCACAATATACACATTTGGAAGATGAGGGTGTTTCTCCCATCCAATGTGCTTTTTAGCTGCCTCGAGATGTAAGGCTCGTTTTTTCTTCGCCCTTTTCACCACACAAAATGATTAATTTTGTGGAGCACATTTGGATAGAGCCTTGTGAGGAACTGCGCGGTTTATTGTGCGGCCAACGTGAAGGGGTGTTCATGTGTTGCAATACAAGCCACTTTGAGGTTAAGTTGAGTGAATTTATTGATTTACCAGGTGAAATCGTTGCAGAGTGCAAGGTCACCTGAGGTCATCTGAGGTCACTAGCAACATTTTGCCACAAACTCTTAACATAATATATATATAGAGAGACGTGAACATAACACCACTGTGTTTGTATCGTCGATTTACGTCTCCCAATATGCAACATGACCTACCTGGGTCACCAAATGACCCAGGTAAATTTTTATTTTTAAAAGGTCAAATGTAAAATTTTGAATTTGCCTTAGCCAGGTCACCAGTACCATATTTCGAAGCGCCTTGAAAAGACAAACACGATGGTGGTAACAGTTTTGCTCTATGTTTTATAAATCAAAATTTATGTACGCAAACCTGTTTTTACTTGCAGACGACGAACAACTTCAACAATCAACATGTTCGTGAATAACGTTTCGGAGATAAGACATGGAGATATATTATTGTGACACCAACGTGTTCGTCTCGTCAAGGCCGGCTTCGAACAAATGTCAGTGGGTGACCTTGTTAAGGTCGATTTCCTAACTAATTGGTTGACTATCTTGCATCAAGGACATGTTCGCGTGACACAGGTAGGCCAGATGCTGCATATCTGGCAGATGGCGAATCAGACGAGAGACAATCAGCATTGTGTAAGCTATCTTAAAGTTTCTTCTGTGTATATTAGTTATTGAGCGTATATTGATGGTAAATGTTGGCGGGTAACCTCAGAATGCACTCTCAGCTTTGACCTTGCAGGGAGGTCACCTGAGCAAGCAGTTGACTGTTACCTGGGTAAACTTTAATAAATTGCTTAGCACTACAACTTAATCTGTTAGTGGCTTTATTTGCCTTGGTTTAAAACACTTTGTGTGCACACAACTAAGCGCCATTCAGGCGACATCATGGGACAAATTTCATGTTTATGTTGGGCTGAACACGGAGAAGGAACGCAGTTTTAATTTGAGCGAGATATGAGAAAGCTAAAAATTTTTTTCTCTTTTTTGTGTTGTAAGAAAACACCTATTCAAATTGTATTCCTGGTAGCACATCTTATCTAAGAATATTATAGAAACTATTAAATATCCATATTTATTTGCTGCGCTCGTTTGAAGGTCAGGTGCAGGTCAATCAGAGGTCAAAGGGTCGTTTAATCAGAATCAACTCAAAATACATAGCTGGTTGTGGAAAATGTTCCTTACTTTCCATTGTCCATTCAGAACCACTGTATTGGTTTTTGAGCAGTGGAATAATTTGGTTATGGAAGTAATATTGGCTAATGGCCTATGCCGCATGCATAGGGTGGTCCTCTACGAAGAGGTAGCCCGGACGGCTTATAATCGGCAGCGTAACTTCAATCAAACTGAAACTTGCACAGCGCGATTCAGCGCCCCCGATAACCCCTACAACGGAGTTTTATTGAAATCGCAGATGTATGGTGTTATTTTGGGGTTTTCGCTTGTCGATCTGTCCTGGAATGCCCCAGATGCAAGCAGGAGCATATGAATGTCACAAGCGTTGGGGGAGGGGGAGGGGGGCAGTGCAACTTTGATCTCGTCGTGAGAGAACCTCCTTTGGAAGATTTCTTTGCAGATTTGGGCTCTTCTCGTCTTGGCAATTCAGGCTCTTCCCTTGCCATCACAAACTTTTGTCACCAAATACAAGAACAGGTTTTAGCAACACGAATTGCCGAAAAGGTGGGTGCCATCATATAGATCTTATAACATAAGATCTCTATGGGTGCCATACCCTGGCCATGGGTGGAGAATCCACCCCGGCAGCCCCGGTGGAGCCAGGGTAACTTGATGGGAGACGTTTTGCTTTATTTGCAAGCCCTTAGTTTTTATTTTCACAAATACAGAAGCGGAAATATATTCTCAGCATAACATGCTTACTGGAAACGACTTTCTGAGAAAATTATGGGCAAAGTAAAAGTTTCAAAGTCTTACTTTAAATCACATGCCCTTTGGCCCCAGTTGTATAATAGTTATTACGTTAGTTAAAAATCATTACATTACACATTCAGTTCATATTCCATGTGGGAGACAGCGGCAGTGAAGGAGGCTGCTCCTCGACAACTTTCTCTTGGTGAGCACCTCGGACAGGCCGGCAATTTGCTTCCGAGTTTTCGGAGGGGGCACAAATTATTGGGGTCGTTATCACCGGTCTAAAGAAGGCATCATTTCTGATCCAAATGGGTGCCGCCGGCGGTTACGACTCAAGGGACGCCACCTGCACTCGCGAGTCGCACCTTCAGT
This sequence comes from Semibalanus balanoides, assembly GCA_014673585.1. NCBI lineage: Eukaryota > Metazoa > Arthropoda > Thecostraca > Balanomorpha > Balanidae > Semibalanus > Semibalanus balanoides. The sequence continues at coordinate 9,167 of VOPJ01005115.1, read as the reverse complement.
GTCCAGACACGCAGGAGAGGCGCCCTCAATTGTGAGGTCCCTCCCCCCGCCACGTGTGGACCCCCTGTTCTCGGCAGGGACGCAAGGGGACCATGCACCTTCCCCTGAGCAAATTAAATTCACACTATAAAAAATGAGATTATGCTAACGATCCGACCCTCCCCCGGTCAACAACATTTGGTTAAAGAGCACAATTCAATTGTACTACTGACGTACCCCCCCCCCCCTCCTCCTCTACTACCAATTCTGACTACGTAACTGCCACTGGTCATCGGACTTCGGCCGGGGCAATTTTGAAAACAATTTATTCTCCTCCTATGCATGCCACCTCACCACACACACACAGCCCACACCCTGTTCCTACGCCTATGGTTGCAAGCATAATTATATCCACCAATTTTGTACTGTTTAACCGGCACAAAGAGAAAGTCGTGAATGGAAAGCACTGAAAGCAACACTGCGATCGTCAGATAGATAACGACATCGAATCCGTGACGTGCCAAACGTCTACTGCTGTATCTACTGAACTCGATCCACATAATGATAACACTCAAACGGCGTCTTAATCTGGTTTGCACCGTCAACGGTTCTCCGAAGAGTGCTTGAAGGTGAGGAGAATGTACGAGAACGAATGTAGGATACCTACTGAGAGATCTAGGTAACAATCACACGCTTTGACTTAATCGCACTGCGGTTATGAAATGGATCGTTCTAAATCAAAAATATTCTGAGGAAAGCAGAAGATGAAAGGAAAACGAGCTCGATAACCGAACAAGGTGCATTATGCGATGAAATCAGCTTGTATCTTAATTTCATTTGCACAACTTGCAAGTTTGGGACATGTTTTATCTTCAGTATGGAACTTGTATATAGGTGCCCCTACATTGAAAACTGCACGGCTTATCTATACTGCGTGACTATACCATACAGCTGTCTCGTGTGAAGATGGCCAGTAACCGTAAAAAAATATTCTCCTCAGCCATATGCAGCTAACCAGGGGGGAGGGGTAGGGTCGAGTCGTCAGAGAATCTCCTTCTATCTAGTGGGAATTGATTTTGCTCAGAGGGCATGCCCCCCCCTGGCTACGTCCCTGGCCCGTACACGGCTCACCTGTACTTTGTAGCTATCATACAGCTTCCCCGTGTGTAGATGGGCTGGTCGACGTCTAGCGGGTAGTAGTAGAGGAACCACATGGGGATGAGAAGGCCGATGGAGACGCACGTGATGCCCAGATAGACGAACATGGCCGGTCGGCCAGTGAGCCCGTCCACGATCCGGTCTGGAAACGGGACAGACCGGAGCACACCGGATCACACCGGATCACACCGGATCACACCGGATCATACCGGATCACACGGGGACAGACAGGATCACAGTGATCACGGTCACCGGTGGGTATATACGACACGGGTAAAGACGATGCCCGGCCTCATGCAAAGTACAACGCGGCATGTTTTATCGGCTTAACAGTGTAATCGGAGTTCTTAGCATATATCTGCACAGGACTTCTAGATTAGTGGTTCACGAGATAAAAAGCACGAGCGTGACGTCTTAGGCTGTATTCTTTGCGTTTTACAAGGCTGACATGGTGGTGCACATGTTATCTGCTTATATCTATTGACCGATTTTCAAGCGCGTAAATGCAAGGCCTTATATACTAGGTACAGTCACGAAGCGACATCGGTCAAGGTGGGCAAAAGATGAGCAGATGGTTGCGCCAGGTGTGGCACTGTGCCGCGATCAGTCGACCTAGTCTTTGTCAGTCTGAAGTGGTCTGCACTTAAAGGATGTGTTCCTTCTTGTAGTGCCAATCAGTACAATCATTCTTGGAATTTCGGATTTGTCCGAAGATCGATTCGGTTTTCGGACAGTCATAAGCATATTTCTTTGAACATTTTCGGACACCCCATGCCGAAGGATGACTTGTCGCGAAAATCACTTGGTTATTTTTGTATTAAGAAAGAAAGTGTGCCACAGTTCTTTACTTTATTTACCATAAATAGTTTTTTATATATGCATATATTTGGAATGATACACTGGATATTTTACTTTCCTTAACACACACTTTTTCTGATTTTGGACAATCTTCGGGCAAACAATGATTTTCGGACAGTTTTGGACGGACAGCTGACCATGGTCTTGGATATCGGTCGGGCATTTGACGCATATTTTCTGAAACTGGCACCACTAGTGCCTTCTCACATCGCTCATGTGGAATTGACACTGGTCTTTATAACATTTTTTTAAAAAATAATCATTACTTCTTTGCTCCAGCTTCACTATAGTTGCTAAGATATTCCAAAGGCGCCGAAATCGGTATGGAATCACACATTTATCGGCATGCACCAGAGAGGCTTTCGCTACTAGAAGCATTGCCTAACGATTACACCTAGCATATATCATTAGCGCTGGCCAATAGAAACAGCTCGTGTGCGCTGATAGCAGCTGCCGAACATAGCCTCGATAACTATTTTACATTGTTTGTATGCAATTTATTGTCTTAGGTGTGCCATTCTAGATAACATCTGCTTTACTCTGTTTATAGTGGCCATCGTTTATGGATATCGAAACAAAACAATGAGCAAAACAGAATATATGTAAAAAATAAACTTAAGGGGCGGGCTCCAGACGTAAATTGTGCCAAATGATCTTGATCTGAGGTCAAATTTTGAAATTGACCTTACCAGGTCACCAAGTATATGTTTCAAAGCGCCTCGACAAGAATAACACGATGGTGTTAAAATCATTTCTATATAATTTTCAGAGAAAAAGTTATTCAGGAAACCAAGTTATATTAAAAACTGCATTTTTGACCTTCGATGACCTCTGGAGCTAAACTATTGATCTGAGCTAAATTTGGATGACACCCAATATGATTGCATTATTAATGAGCTTTTGATTTTGTTAGTTTGTTCCTAGCTATCATAGTTCAAAAGATACACGGGGGTTGTTCGAAGCAAAGTCCAAAAACTGTGAAATTTGACCTTTGATGACCTCTGGCGACCTCAATATTGACCTTAGCTAAAAATGGTCTCGGCAACATCGAATGAACTTATTGAGAGCCTTCGAACGATTTTTCTCGCGTCTTTCTATCCTTTTTAGTTTTCGAGCTAGAGGGGGGCATTTTGACCCCCACCATGGCGAAGTTGCCTCGGAGGCACACCAGGGCGCGGGTTAATGGCAATGATGAATTAAAAAGCAATCTGTATCGCAACTTGATGTCAGAATGCCATTCTAAGAGACAAAGTGAATATATGTTTTGTATATCTGGGAATTTCTTTTACGACTATTATGTTGCCATCGCTATGGCTCCAACCACTGTGGGTGGTTTAATGGATACTTTAACCAGACGAGCTCATTCTCGACATATTTAAGCTGTAACTAGTAAAAGCGCATTGATGCAAACCTTTCACAACACTGTATATAGAATGCATATCCCAACTCAATCGACCGCTTATTAATCATATGCTATCCGTTCACCAATCAATCTGCAGGGTCTGCTTACCTTTCAGTTTTTTTGGACGATTATCCTCCACCAGTTCCTGGCGATCATCCTCAAAGTCCACATCATCGTACTGATCCTGCCCTCTGGAACCCATGGCGTCTACCGCCCACTGGGGCCGGTACCTGCTGACCTAACCTCCGACCGCTGACCTCAGTTCACACCGCTGACCTGTGACCTGACCTCTGACCGCTGACCTCGGTTCACACCGCTGACCTGTGACCTGACCTCTGACCGCTGACCTCGGTTCACACCGCTGACCTGGGCGGCGTAGTGCACCGCTCCGGGCCCAACACTGGGGTCGGCTCGACACAACCGTGGCCAGGCGGATGCGATAACAGCGATACGCCATCGCTATCGGCACCTTAGTGACGTCACAGGTAGATAGGTTAATCCACGAGGACGATCAGATAGACTCTCTGTCTCACAGTAGCACCGACTGAAGACCCTCTGCCTGGCAGTAGCACCTTCAGAAGGAATAGTTGGAAAATGTGAAATTGAGCATTTGACACAATTGATCACGTTTGTCCAGCTTTTCGGAATCGATCAAAAACTACAGAACTTATTTCGTCGTCGAGCGGCAAAATCGAGTCTATAGAAGACTTTGTTAAGTTGAGACTTTGTCGTCGAGCGGCAAAACCAATTCGTACCGAAGGGGTTTCGATTAAAAGTAACTTAGACATTTACATACGGCCAGAGTTAATGGCTATCTCAGTTAAAAACCAATACAAAGTTGAAACATTCCCTTTAAGGTTACGAGCGTGATTTTGTTTGCAAGACTCGCGAGACGTGCGTCCTACGATTCAACAGGGTGTATTAAATTATGGGCTCAATTACGACCGACGGGGCGCCGTCGGCGCGTGCATCATTTGTTTAAAGAAACACTCCCATCTTCCAAAAGTTTTCAAATGTACGCCACTTGTGGTGCTAAATATGAAGTAATTTCTGCCGAACACGATTATGACATTTGTTTCTCGCAAGCAGTGTTCAATTTAATACAAAGTTAAGTTTTAATACTTGGGTTGATGACATCACATCAATGAATTTCGGGTAATAGAGCAAACCGTCACGCTGCAAAATTACATGGCCCAATTTTGAGACAATTCTGGCGACTCGAATACAAGCGCGAGTCTGTATTTATCATGCCGTTTCGAAAAAAGCGCATCGTCCTTGAAGCGTATAGCCGTATTCGTAGTGCGGTTGTTGTGGTAGGCATCGAACATTATCCAAATTGATTTGTATCAAACATCACCTACCTATCTACCCAGCGATTGAAAAACAAAACAAGTAAATATCTCGAAGGATCACCTTAAAACAAGTCGACTATCATCACCATTTGGTAAAGAGAGACGACTTCATCGGCTTTAAGGCCCTATTAAAATACCTTATTTTCCAAAGGTCTTATTTTCGTTACAATTGTCAAGACTAAGCCCAATTTATTTTCGAGATTAGACCTCTGTGGTTGTTTTAACTGCTACCCCACTTAATTTCAATGCAAATCCAACAACATGGCTATTCCAACTCAAATACATATAATGTTTAAGTGGGACAGTCCCTTTTACAGGGGAAATGACAGATTCAGAAATTGTTAAAAACGGGCAAACTCCGCGTGTATCCCGCGGGGCCGGTAGCACGGCAACCGAAGGTCGCAGCGGCATGCGATAAACACGCTCCGATAGAGAACAGATTATCCTGGCCTATATTTCATGTCATTCAGAGTGAAGCATATGCCACGTGTAAAGCTGTGACCCTAAATATAAGTTGTATATAAAAAATGTAACTTTTTTACTTTATTGACATCGTTGCTCGGAAACTGTTGAACATATAACGCTGATAGGCACCACTTTGCAAGGGAATGTAACGTCTTCAAATTATTTGCATAGCTCAAAGCTGTTCGACTTCTATTTAAGGCAGGTTGCCAGGCGTTGAGATTTAAATTTCATATTTTGTACAATTTTAGGAGGCTTCTGAAATGGAGCCTTCCACTCAAAATACCTTTTCAATATCAGAAAACATCACAAAGGACTTAAGTATGTGTTCATTTATTTTGCAACATGCCAAGCTATGATCATGAGGACTCATGACAAGCTTAAAAAATCGACACGTGCATATTGAAAACGAGCTAAAATTCAGAGTATCTTTTCCGTATACCCTGTAAATCTTGCGGCTCACTAATCAGTACTGTCAAATGGCAAGAATCAGAATCAAGCCCTTCATCTCTCCCCAACAGCGCAGCAGTCTAGATATAACAGTTCATTCGGTCGGCTTATAGCAAACGGACGCTTCCTTTGTATCCAGCAGGGCTGGCGGAGTCGGAGTGGAGTCGGAGTCGAGTCGGAGTCGGAGTCGGAGTCGGTTCGGAGTCGGTAATTTTTGGCCGAGTCGGAGTCGGTAGCAATTTTGACCCGACTCCGATCCCGGCTGCAGGTGTTGGCACGTATGGGCATCGTACTTTCCAGAAGTATTTTTAAATGGATCACCAATGGCGGATGCTTTAAACATAATTTTGAAGATCTTTGAATTTTTTCACTAAGTTTAATTTCCCTATACCATGAATTCTACTAATAAAGTGTGTATTCAGTATTACCATGGACGTAATAGAGACAACTCCTATACTCAGGGAATGTTTTCGGTCGCAGGTCAAAAATGTCACTCCAAGGAATTTTGCTGACGATCATAAGAAATCGGTAGATCGGTAAACTAATCCGGCCTTCAAGCAATTTTAAGCTTGTCAAGCGAGTTAAGTAATTCCCCTCTCTTTTGTTGAGATAAATATTAACGCTTTTCCCACAAAAATAAAATTATTCCTTGAAGTCCGACAAACAATACCACGCTATATTGTACTATTTCAAGTAAATTGTTCAAGGGAAAATCTCACATTTTCCCACAATGGAGTTATGCACTTGAAACGACAGACGAACCAAAAAATATCTGTAAAATCGTCCACATTTTGCATAACAAACTTCCTTTCGAAAGACTATTGCAAATTTAAAGTAATAAGCGTTACACCCTTACACGATCGGTACTTGCAAGGTTGCTTGTGTAATTATTTTGGTCCTTATCAATTGCGGTAATTTTTTTCTAATTAAATTAATTTGGAAAATGTATTTTTGTGTCTATTTCTTGTGATATATGTCCGTAGACCCCCGGATCACTCAGCGTACCTAATAACCATTTGGATGGCAGGTAACCACAAGTTCACCAGGCGTGCCTCTGGAGAACGGTTAAATGATGCACATTTTACTGGGGTGAGAGCGGTCTTTTTTAGTGGTGCGACCAGAGTGTTTCAATGGGTGCCTAAAACCCAAGCCCAGCCAGGCCGAGCCCATGAACACTAAGCCCAGACCCGACCAGACCCATTCAAATTCATAATATTGTGGCCCATGCCCGGTCCGGCCCATTCATATTAAGCAGATAATTATTTTCACAAAACCATTATCCTAACATATTTACTTTCATGTTATTAACGAGAAATAATATCACGCACCTGTGTATTGCTGTGGCTTTTGACACATTGAACACTTTTCGGTCAACATTGTCATACTGGATCAGACTTTGGATCGGAAATGATTTGGGATTTCCAATCTTTCACCACTGCTAGGTAATTTTACCACTGCTAGGTACCATTATTTATTGTTCTCATGTATTTGCACAAATTTATTGTTTAAGTGTCCTTCATCTTTTATTAACATAATTACCTAATTAAACTTTTTTACCGTTATTTATTACTGTAAAGTAAAAAATAACGGCAATTGACATGACTAAAGAATTGTCATACCCATGCCCACCCAGTACCCATGCAAAGTCGAAAAATGCATACCCAGCCCAGGCAATCGGAAGAATTGAGTAGGCACCCATGGGTGCACCCAGCCCATGAAACACACTGGTTGCGACCCTCAATAATTGTTTTTATTAATTTATTTTGAACATTAGGAATTTTGATAGTTTTGTTTCTGGTTGTATATAACACTAAGCTTTATTAAATCATGAAAGATAGTCATTTTTCCCCCAACAAAATAACACCAAACAATAACATAACAACGAAAATTACCATCAGAAGCTCATCGATGCCCAATTTGGACAACGACCCACTCGATTCTTAATTGTAGTGTCAGCGATTTGCTTCACGGACATTGTCGAGAGTTTGAATAAATTTGAAACACCCGGGGCTCTTCAAATAGTGATGGGGAAAGCACTGGTCAAAGAGTTTCAAATTAAGTATGTGTACTTGTTTTTAATTGGTAAAAAATACAACCCAGTGTTAAGGGAAATTATTTTATTTATTCTTAAATCAAATTAAAACATTGTTATACCACAACGGAAGCCTACAGAATTGTTGCTAACAAAAATAAAAAATTGGTAAAATTATTATCACTTTAAGCGTTCCACACTTTTACCGACCGGTACTTGGCAAAGGTACCTGCTTTCGGACCTCAATAAAACTGCGGGCTTTTTCCCGTAGTGCTACTACGCAATGGAGTTGGAAATATAATTTTGGCGTTCGCTGTTTCGGTTTTTTTTATATGCCCGCTCAATCCTCTACAGAAATAGTCATTAAAACAAATGCGTGAAACCTTAAATTTCATACTCATTTTGCATACATGTATGTCATTTTTCTGCATAAAAATGGTGTTGCAGGACATCAATAAAATGCTCTTACTCCCAAATAACTTACTTATTTGTTTTCTGAAATGGTGATGAATTTATAGACCATTGCGTATATATACGATTTGGGGACGATATCTACAACCGAGTTCAAGATATAAACAAATTTTGGATGGCGTTAGTTTCAGCTAGCCAGCGGGGCTGGGTTGAAGGTCCGGAAAGTCTATCTGAGTCGGAGTCCGGAGTCGGAGTCGACTTCGGAGGGTCGGAGTCGGAGTCGGAGTCGGAGTCACCTGACAACCGACCGACTCCGAAGCCCTGATCCACAGTACACTCTGGCCAAACACCGAAAGACTTAGTGGTGGGCTGGTGGTGTTATATTGCATGTGATCATCTTGAAGGAAATGCCAAGTACAGGTTGGTGTGCATAACAACTCGCCGCAGGATATATACCGTTGTGCAGTGAACGGTTTGCCTTTTCCACGCAGGTAATCATGGGGCGCCGGGGCGGTATAAAGATGGTGAATGCACGCGAGCATGCATACCATTACCTATTACGAGCGAGCGTGAAGTGTCCGCTTGTACTTCCTTGGATTAGGATACAAACATGAGTATGAGAGGCCCGACCCGACCAGGCCCATGGCGATGTTTTTGAGAAGCTCACGTCTCTGCAGTCTGCAACCGCACATCTGATTGACAAGTGAGCTTCTTTGCTGAGTATCCACTTTATTTGCGCTGAGTATTTACGTGCGTCAATATAGCAACATATTCGCAGATTCAAATTCATATCCAGAAAAAAAAACGATATTCGAGTTCAGCGGACTATCCAGATTTATCTGATACCGTATTCAACACCGCGATGGCCTCCGCCATCGTAGCCATGACGTTGCCAGATGTAGTATGAAATTGAACAAATGGACTCTAGACACACTTCTTTTTTAAAAAGGTTTATTTTGTATTATTAACTTGTAACATTGTGTGAAATAGAAGTATGTGTACCTCAATACGTCATTTTTGAAACTTGTAATGAGCTCAATAAATGGTTCCATAACTATTAAAC
>VOPJ01005114.1:0-25418 GCA_014673585.1 Semibalanus balanoides | reverse complement strand
TCCAATTTCAGCTAGAGGACCCTCTCAGACCGACAAAGATTTCAGTGCCCCCTGAGACCAAACCACTGAACTCCATAAATAGAGCAGAAAAAAAAATCCACCCTTCATGACCGACTGAAGGAACCTCGGGCCGACAGAGGGCCTTAGGTCATCCACCCTCTGTTAACCTTAGGTCGACAGAGGGTGGCCCTCATTCAAACTGACAGAGGGCCCCGAACGCTGATCAAGGGCCCCTTCAAGTCGGTGGAGACCCCTCCTCAGGTCAAGAAACTCCTCACCCCTACTGAGGGCCTCGTGAGGCTGACAGAGGCCCCTTTAAGGCTAACAGAGGGTCCCGTCGTGTCGAAAGAGGCCCCTTCAAGCTGGTCGAAGGCTCACTTAGGCAGCTAGAGGGTCCGTCGGGTCGGAAGGATCCCCAAGCTGGTCGAAGGCCACCACAGGGCCCCTCATGCCGACATAGGCCTAGAAAAGGCCTCTTCAGGCCGACCGAGGGGCCCCTTCAAGCTGACAGAGGACCACGTCGGGCCAAAAGTGGGGCCCCCTGAAGCTGGCCGAGGGATTCCTTAGGCCACCAGAGGACCTCACATGCCAACACGCAGGACCCCTCATGCCGACAGAAGGACAACCTCAACACCGATATGACCGTGATCTCGTCCCTCAGACCGCAGAGTTTTCCGTCAGGTGACAGCAACCCCCCTCGCCCTATAGTCCCTGGCCCCTTCCGACCGACAGACGGCCCCCTGTAAGCGCGAACAGAGGGCCCCATGAGATCGAAACAAGAGTCGCTCCGGATCGAAACAGGTCCTCCGAGATGAAACAGGTCCTTTCGAGACGCGACAAAGACTGGCCCCCTCAAGCCGACCGACAGAGGGCCCACTCCCAAGCCGGCCGACAGAGGGCCCCCTCAAGCCGACCGAACAGAGGGCTATCTCAAGCCGACCGACACAGGTGCCCCCTCAAGCCGACCTGACACAGGGCCCCTCAAAGCCGACCGACAGAGAGCCCCTCAAGCAACCAACAGAGGCCTCCTCAAGCCCGACCGACAGAGGGCCCTCAAGCCGACCGACAGAGGGCCCTCTCTAAGCCGCCGAGCCAGGAGGGCTCCCTCAAGCCGACCTGACGAGGCTCACTCTAGCGACCAACAAGAGGCCCCTCACAGCCGACCGACAGAGGCCCCCCTCAAAGTTCTGATCGACAGAGGGCCCCATCAAGGTCCGTACCACAGAGGGCCCTCTCAAGCCGACCTGACATAGGGCCCTCAAGCCAACGACAGAGGGCCCCCTCAACAGACCGACAGAGGCCCCTTCAAGCTGACAATAGTTAGAGGGTCCCCTCAAGACCGACCGAACAGTTGGGCCCCCAGACAGACCGACAGAGGGGTCTCCCCCTAACAGACAGCCGACAGAGGGCCGTCCCTCAAGTACAGACTTGATCAGAGGCCTCTTCCTGCGACAGAACGACAGACGGCCCCTCAGACAGACCGACAGACGGCCCCCTCAGACCGACAGAAACGGGTCCCTCAGACCGATAGACGGCCCCTTCAAGACCGACAGACGGCCCCTGCAAGCCGATCAAGGTTCCCCAGACCGGACCGAGAGCCCCGTCTGCAAGACATTTTAGATTCGAAAATTAAGATGGGCCCCTCAGCCCAAGGGGGGACCCGCGGGTGGTCAGGGTCCCCCCTTGGATACGCCCTTGGTCCCTGGTTGTGTGTGTGTGTGTGTGTGTGTGTGTGTGTGTGTGTGTGTGTGTGTGTGTGTGTGTTGTGTGTGCGTTGTGTGTGTTGTGGGTGTTGTATGTTTCGTGTATGTTGTGCGTATTTGTGTGCTGTGTGTGTGTTTTTTTTTATACAGATACAGACCAATGAATGTCAATATTGTAACTGTGAGACAAAATTGATCTAGAAGCATGCCTTTTGATTTTGATCAATCAATTTCAAATTTTGACCATATATGACCTGACTTTGCCCTTATATGAGGTTAGGTTCTGAAAATGGCTGCTTCTTTAACGTGTAAATAACCCATAAAACATATGTTTGGTGTCTTTCGTCTATACTTCGCCGTTAGTGACCTGAAATTGACATTGACCTGTGCTTACAATTTAAATTTTGTTTATGTAGGAGATGTATTATAGTTTTGAGAGCACTTTGTGCATGCGCCATATTTTATAGGTTATAAATAAGTTAGCGCATATAGCCGCGCGACCAGACACCTAGCAAAAGGGGTAAGGCAAAAGGGACATGTCCCCCTTTGAGCAAACACCAAGTAACAATATATAAAATGCGACACTGCTGACGACCCGACTCCACCTCCCCCGGTCAACAACATTTAAGCTGAGGAGTGCAATTTGACCTTTGAGGAGTGAGATCGAGGTGCCCTCCCCCTCTTGCCCAGAACCTTTCTGCGGCTGGGCACGTGATGAGCGCCGAGTCCACCTGTCCACCTGCCCCTGTCTGCTGACCTTTCCACCTCGTCACATGTACATACGCCGCACGTTGGACAGGCCGGGCATAAAGGCCGGACATCGGGGGCTGCAGTGCTCATACTGTAGCGATGAAGCTCGCCACGTCCTCGTTAGCTCTGCCGCCGCTGCTGCTGCTGCTGGCCGCCGCCACGGTCGGGCCAGGTAAGCGACGGACTTGCTGATTATGGGTTTGGAATAAAATACTGAGTTGTTTATCCTCGTTACAATTTTACGTGAGTGAAAAGTATAGTAAGCTTTATGTTAGCGGCACTATAATGTATGCGCCGTTGAACATTTGTTTACAAAATGGCTGTGGCAGACAATTTGACAATTTGTACATTCACAGTTTCACATACTACCACATATTTTCCTTCAAACATTTTCCATTGCCTTATTGATTTTAATTGAAAGGTCGTGCTTTCTTATGTACACACATAGGTGGATTGACATAATATCGCCGAGATCTATCGACCTAATGGAACGAATGCCCTTTTTAGGTCCGAGCGATATTGTACAGCATGTAGCACGACTATCATTGCATAGTAATGCTAATCTGAGTAGTGTCTGAGCTAGACAATATTTCAACGTTGTTCGTGGCTTTTAAGTACATTTATTTACAATATATCAAATAAATATGATACATGGCGATTGTGCATGTTTTCTTTCTACTTCAAGTTAAAAATAATTTAAGGCAACGACGAAGACTGAAGAGAAAAGCAAAACTTGCTTTGATGATAACCACTTTTTGACACACGGATGCTATTCATTACATGCGAATTCTGGTGACAATGTCAATATTCTGCATAAGTTAGAGGGTAATTGGCAACATTTTTCAAAAGCATTATTTGCTTTTGGGTTTGCACACATATGTATCATTGTGCATTAAACTGTATATCTTAGAATTATATTGGTGTTATGGTAGAAATCCATACCAGGAAATTATGATACAAACTTTGAAACTCGCAATCTATACCTTGCCAGTGCATGCATAATATGATATGATGCAGTGGCAGAAACAATATGTTCCGTCCGCGTTCGACGACACTCAACGACGCGCGGACCTGATCCATACAAAACGCAGTGGAATACAATGCAATTATTATAACCACAGATTATACATGATACCGTGGATTGAACACTCATTTTCGGCGTCTTATTGCTAAGCACAGCAGTGATTGAACGATGCTGGACTCGCATTGAAGTCGCACTTTTGGTCTCAGCATGAAAAAAAAAATGCTCGAGCTGAGACCAAAGTGCATTCAGCTTTAATGGGAATAGTTCACCTTGAAAAAAATGAGAAAAAGCTCAGAAAATGAATTAAAAGAGAAAGCAAGAAATTAAGTATCACATTTCTAGTAAGTCAAGAACATCTATATTTTACGCGGAAGAAAGCAAATTAAAATGTCCAATTATTTGGTGTAATTCCATATTTTTTTCCTCTAAGTAATGCAAAATCAGCTTGCCTTAGAAAGCACGTATGTCATCAAAACGTCAATCGATTTGGAAGGGATCGTGGCGCATACAAGACAAGTACTTGCCTAATAATTTGTAAGAATGAGGGAAAATGCAACGCTTTTTAGAACCACGGAGATTAATTCGAAGTCAAAGTCACGTGCTAATTCATTTATTTTTTTGGCGGCGAAGTCACACTAGATAAAACAAACGGCAATAATACAAATATTCTTTGCCGTTATTGTGTTTAATCCAAAGAAGAAGTTTCCGTGGTTTCATCTATGGACGTTGAAAGTTATGTTAAATATTTCAACTTAGGCCTATACCATGTATTCAATTTACGACAAAATTATCAAGTGTATTATTTTGCATAATCTAGTGGCAGTGAAACGAGAGTTATTCCTGAAACCCATGCACTCAAAGGAAGCAAGTAAAGAATGAATTGACGAATTTTCGCCATCTGTAAGAACTAGGGTACGTCTGAATAATTTCCGCTGAGAATGTTGCTGAGAATAAGTTTTATAGACAATTTTAAGCATCAAAATCACGAATAAATCCCACAAAGTTTTCTGAAAATCCAGGGAAATGAGGTACTGAAACAATATGTTTTTGTCCGCAGTCCAGCACTAAGCGTTTCTATCAAACACTTTCCCAAAGTCTTACGTCATCTCTTACGTCATAACATGCGCATATCAGCAAAAATCAGCCAAATCAGCGATTGGGAGTTTACGGGTATACCCGTCTCGACTTTAGGACTGATATAAATAATTAAGAGGTTCTTTTGAAAAATGTGAAAGCGTCAACAAGTCATTTTCCCGAGCATTGCGCCACAACTTGGCTATCTCAATCAAACCAATGTAAAGGTGAACTATTCCCTTTACCCAGCTCGTTTCAAATTATAGCTCCTGCAATAAGAAGCCGAAATTGAAGAGTCCATGAGGTACAATGTTATCTGTGCTATAATCCTTGCCCTCGGATCAGGGGCGAGGGCATAACTAGTTTCATTGGATTTTCACCTCTTGCGTGCAGCACTGACAGAGGATGGTGTCGTGGAAGTGAAACAGAACTAATTTTGTTATCGCATATGTACATTAACCCGTGCCACACTGGGCCTCTGCATTTTCTCGCCCTGACTGGGGAGGGGGTGTTTGAACACCCTCTAACTCGGGCTCCTATGGTAACGTAGTACGAAAAAAACAAAAGACACTGGTTCGATACCGTTATCAATAATAATTTCGAAACCTATTTATAATACTTTTTTTCGATCACGTCAAAACTCAGGTCACCAGAGGTCCATCGAAGGTCCAAATTTTCCAGTTTTTAGGCATAACGCTCCAGAACCCCGCAAATATCTGCGGAAACTAATGCTATCTAGAAGCAAACGTCAATACAAACAGTCGCTAGCCATTGACATTTGCAAATCGCCACAAAAAGTTCTCAAAATTGACGCTCATGTAAATAGTTTAGGCTCTAGAGGTCATAAAAGTCAATAATGCTGATTTTTGACAAAACATACTTTCGGAAATAACTCCTACCTAATTAAGATAACGCAATACTGTTTAGCGCCATCTGTGTTTGTCACGTCAAGGGCGTTTGACAAATGTTAAGATTTGATCAATGTTTTAGGGTCAACTTAAAAAATACATCAGGTCCCAAGGTCAAGTGGTGACTCCCAAGTAGGTCATGTTTGCACATTCAGGATATGTGTATTGATGAGACAAACCATTGGTGAAAGAGTTACAACTTATCTAATCTTCATTATGTTTAGAAGTTATTGGCGAAAAGGTGTTGGTGACCCTCGATGACCTCAGATGACCCCTTTAAGGGTCCCTGAGGAAAACCTGCCAGTTGGATCATACATAATGATCCTATTTATACATTGTCCAGAAAGAAAATGGACTGATATCGTCGAAAAAAAGAAAGCATTCTGAATATTTATCCCATTGGACTTATAATGGGAAGTCCATAAACAAAAAATTGAACCCGACCTCAGGGTCACTGATATATAAAAAATCCGATATACTACATTTTTGTTGTAGATACCTGATACTTGATGTAAATACCTTAAAAAGTTTGATATCGATCCGTTGGAAACTGTGGTCATGGCACGAACTGCAAACTGTTTGGTAGGTGGGTCACTTGACGCTTGACCTGGTGACCTGACCTAACCCGATACAAACTTGAATTTTCTCAGGAATGTGCGGAAAGGATCAAATGATTTAATTGAATGCCGAAATTTTGGGAAAAAATGCGGCGCGTAGCGCATTGGCAGCGCTAACGCGCTGCCGTTTTTTTCGTTATTCTTGATAAATAACGGAAAAGGGGGGTTTTGTTCAAACCCCCTCTCCCGCAGTTGGGTTCGCGTGGTTAAATAAAAGTATTTTATTGCCCGGCCCTGTACATGTTTATTAATTATTTTGTCCTCCCAATGGGTTTTTAAGCCCTTCATGTAAATTAGTGTAAAGTAATTGACATCGGCGTGATCAGATCATGTGCGAATGAATCTCCCCAAATAATATCCGGGATTCAATATATGGGATCTTGTTGGATCCTGGATCTTGCGGGATCATTTTGTCGGGGGATCCTGTGGATCTTATATCGTTGTTCTTCCGTGGGAACCTATGGATGCTCCTGGAGAAGAAAACAAATCGTGGGATCCAAATGAGGTAAACAAGTTTGAAATAACTTTTGTGCTACATTTAATTTGAGAGAACTTGTAAGAAAACTATTTAATTAAGCTCCTGGTTTTGTTTAAATGAGCTGCAATTGCAAAATATACCTTCATTGCTATTGTGACATTTGATGTGATTTTAATAACAGCGCTAAAATATAAACAATTTAATCCTATTACTCTTGAGTCAAGTTGAATCCATACAAAAAGTGCAAATTACTCTGTGTCAAGAGTAAAGCTGATTCATAACTTTGAGAGCAGCGCTTGTGTACAGACTTGAATGCATCCCTCGGCTGATGGGTCAGATTTAAGGCGACTCAAGATACTTTGATTTTGTTACAAGTCTGGTGAGCGGTTCATATCATTATCCGCCTAGTTTCCACGCCATGCTTGTGATTCAGATTTACCATTTAACTGTTCCGCCTGGCACTAACGCCGCTGTTTCGTCTCTCCACAGCCACCAGTTCCAGTCCACTTCTCCACCGACCGTCCTGCTACACCTGCTGCTCGGGGCCCTCGGGCTGCCCCAGTTGGTGTCCGCCATGCCGGTGTCCCCCGTGTCCCCGAGGCTCGCGCTGCACCGAGTGTAAGCCTGCGGCTCGGCCAGGAGCTTGTCCAGTAAATGACATCCTGCCCTTCATCTTCTCTTGCACCAACACGCGAGACAAATGCTACGGAGACATCGATTGCCCGGAGAAGCAGAAGTGCTGCGTCTATGGTTGTTCTCGCACCTGCGTGCAGGCCTGTCTGCCTGCCTGTCGGTCGGGTCAGAAGTGTGTGGTTTTATGCAAGCCTGGTTCACGCTGCCTCACCCAGGAGGAATGCAGCCGGATTCGCGACGGCATTGCGAGGGCTTTATGTAGCCAGGAACGCGACGGCGAGGCAAAGTGCGAGCCACCACTGCAATGAGATAAAAGTTGACTCGGACTTTTGGAAAGTTTATACTTTTGTCTCCCCCGCAATAACTCTCCTGGCTCCACAAATCACCTCTTTGCTTTTTTTAATGTATTCTCTCGAACACCAATTGTTTATTCCACAAAACTCCTCATAATCTCATCCCATACTCAGTTATATAAACTCTCGTGTACGCTCAAACCGTATTCCATAAAACTTTAATTATTTCTCGTTTCCTCTCGTCTACCCCTCATACCAAATTATTGGTACCTCTCCACACGCTGTTTACTCCCCCTTGGTTACCTTCTGATGTATCCGATAAGTTGACCCAACAATTATCTTTTATACCTTGTTTATTCTTGCCGGTTGCCCCCTTTCATTCCTGGTTGCTCCTTTTGTATAACACCGGCCAATTATCCCTTACTACACGAATATGTTATTTATTTCAGCTTCAATTTTAAACGACAGTGGCGAGTATGGACACCCACGTTCTGCCACAGAGGCAAGGTGGTGTTGGAGCACATGACGTTCACCTTGGTTCCTCAATGTCCATGTAATTATGAATTATCTAAATGAAATACACTGAAATGAATACCAATTAAATGTAAAGTTTATGCAACATTTAGATGAAACATATTAAACACCTCCTCATGTTTGCAGAAGTATACGTGGGACGAGGGACGTGGACGTGGACGTGGACGTGGACGTGGACGTGGACGTGGACGTGGACGTGGACGTGGACGTGGACGTGGACGTGGACGTCGGACGTGGACGTTGATGAACAAGTGGAACGTGGAGCGTGGACGTGGACGTGGACGTGGACGTGGACGTGGACGTGGACGTGGACGTGGACGTGGACGTGGACGTGGACGTGGACGTGGACGTGGGAAATACAGACCACGTCCCTCGTCCTTCCGCGCCGTGCTTGGGAGCGGACCGAGTCCCGACCCTTCCTTCGCAGAGTATTGGAGGAGATGAGCCTCGAATTGGTCAGCCGCAGCAAGCAGTATTTAGTATTTACACAACTGCCTCCGTGGAAAGAGAGAGAAGATGGTGACATATTTTAACCCACGACTTACTGCGGTAGATTCTGTAGCGCAACTTACTGGGGGAGGGCTATTTATAACCCCCTCTGGTATCTGAAACTACTGGACCGATCTTAAATTTCAAACGTTATTCGATAGCCCTGTCAAATTTGTTGAAGTAAACCTAATATTGTTAACCTCAGGGTCACAGATGATGTGAAAGGTCACGTCAAAGACAACATGTTTGACCGTGTCATCGAAATCCTGGTGGATGGAATTGTCGCACAAAAATGTGATATTAAACGCTTATTCAGTTGCTAAGTTGGTATGATTCATTTATTTAACACTTATAATTGCCATGCTAAGCTATTTTTTACCTTGGATCAGGTCAAGGTCATCCGAGGTCACGAGGTCAAACTGCAGGTTACGGTCATTAGGATTGTAACACATGTTGGTGGGTTCGTTTTTCTACTACAGCAGTACTGTATTGTACTGTTCTGTAGAAAGGACTGTACTGTTTGTACTGTTCAGTACCTACTGAAAAAAGCAAAAAAGACCTTAGAACATTGTTTGTCCCGTATAAATAGAAGTAAAAAGCAAAACATGGAAATGCAATTGTGATGCATGGTTATGTTATAATATATATATATATGTTGTGTATATTATATATATAATATATATATAATATATATATATATACATCTTATAATTATATATATATATATATATATATATATTATAAACATAACATGCATCACAATTGCATTTCCATGTTTTGCTTTTTACTTCTATTTATACGGGACAAACATGTTATCGTGGCTGATCGCTGGTAGTTAATGTCACTGTTTTATTCTGTTGTTCGCTGTGGCAGAGAGCTGCGGCAACTCGAACATAGAAGACTCGTAATGCTGTACATGCTGTCAGAATGGCTTTAATGCAGTCCACCTTGATCGACTAAGGGGGATTCTGCGTCCAGCTTATATGGGTACTTCTGGTGGAAATACAGCCACCTGACTGAGAGAACATTGTCCAAGTTTCAGTTGAAAGAAAAACATTAATCTATCTCGTTTAAACGCTGCGGATTTTCACTTTCCATAATGTCGCTTGGTCGAGGTGTAGAATATGGCATGAGAAAATGTGATGTGTTTCCTCTGTCCATTACAATCATACCAACATTTTATGTTTTGTTTCAACTTTAAGACTTAATAATTTTCAAGTAGGTTTATTCATAAGCCAGAAGGACCATATGCATATTTGTAAATGTTCAATTTACATGTCAAAGCCTCCTAGCGCATATGTATTAAAGGGAATAGTTCACCTTTAACATTATGTTTGCAGTTGAGATAGCCAAGTTTGTGGCGCATGGCTCGAAAATGACTTGTGACGTCTTTCACATTTTCCAAGAAACCTCTTAATTATTAATATTCAGTCCTAAAAAGTGGGACACGGGTATACCGGTAACTCTCCAATCGCTGATTGGCTGATTTTGGCTGAGTTGACGTATGATTAGACTAAAGACAGATGACGTAACGACTTGGGGAAAGTGTAAGTGCTGGACAAACCATACTGTTTCAGTACCTCATTCCTTTTTACTGCAAGAATGAACTTGGTCAGGTAATGCATGCATAGTATTTGATGTTTAATACTATCTTCTATAAAAGCATTTTCTAAACACGTCTAGTAGCGGTATGCCGTAGCCCGTTCAGATCGCTGGCCTGACGTTTTCCAGGCTCCCGCGTACAAACTGGTTGATCTGTCCCTCCCACTCACCGAAACCCCACTCGCACCAGTACGCGCGCGCGTGCCGCGTTTGAATTGGCCCGCCCGCGGCGCAGCCGCCGGCCATACTTTGAGCCACATAATCCAGACAGCCGCCCAGAAGCACGGACAGTAAGCGACGATGGGCGACACTACAACTTTTCAATAGTTAAATGTAATCGTGACGAATACCTAACTAAAGCAAGTACTGTGATGGTTTTCAAAGCGTTGTATTTTCCGGGCATCTTCACAAGTATTTGGGCAAGAGACCATGTA
This sequence comes from Semibalanus balanoides, assembly GCA_014673585.1. Classification (NCBI taxonomy): domain Eukaryota; kingdom Metazoa; phylum Arthropoda; class Thecostraca; order Balanomorpha; family Balanidae; genus Semibalanus; species Semibalanus balanoides. The sequence goes on along the minus strand of VOPJ01005114.1, from coordinate 14,879 downwards.
TACGACACGATCCTTACTAAATCAATGACGTTTGCGTGCTTCGTCAGCCAGCTGATTTTGATTACTTTGAGGAAAAAATTATGATTATCACCAAATAATTATGACCAGTTTTAATTTGCTTTTCCAGCGTAAATATAGTTTCTGTGAACTTACTAGTAATTCGAATACTTAATTTTGCTTTCTCTTCACATATTCGAACTTTTTCACGTTTTTCAAGGTGAACTATTCCTTAATCATATTTAAAAACGCCACATTTAGCTCCCAACGAGGCGCATCATACGGCGTTCTTTCCGATACCGGCCGGCAGCTGTGGCGGTGTCTAGTTACCCTGGCTGTGGCAGCTGATGCCACCGCTCTGCCCGATCATTCATCCGAGCTGTGGTCCACTGTTGACCGGTAGAAGGTCCACTGTTGACCGGTAAACGGACCTCTGTTGACCACCAGGCGGTCCACTATTGACTGACAGACGGGCCCCTGTCGACCGACAGACGGGCCCCTGTCGACCGGCAGACGGGCCCCTGTCGACCGGCAGACGGCCCCTGTCGACCGGCAGACGGCCCCTGTCGACCGGCAGACGGGCCCCTGTTGACCGACAGACGGGCCCCTGTCGACCGGCAGACGGCCCCTGTCGACCGGCAGACGGCCCCTGTCGACCGGCAGACGGGCCCCTGTCGACCGACAGTTGGGCCCCTGCTTACCACCAGACTGTTAACTGTTGACTGCAAAACGGGCCCTGTTGACTGCCAGCCCGTCAGACAGACAAGCCTCGCAAGAAGTGGTCGGAAGATACGTACGCGTTGTCCGTCTAGTCCACCAAGCGGCTGACCCTCGTGAACCCTGGGTCCTGGTGACCTCACAATGGAGGGTACACATTAATCAATCCAAACCAGTCTGATCGAATCCAAAGTCATCCAGTCGGAATCCGGATGTAACGAGAATCTATGAGTTCTCTCAATGCCCTGGTCCAAGCTGATGTGAGCGATTGGGCGTGGTATCTGAAACTGGCTCACGCTGAGTTGGCAGCGAGGACCGCGGTGATGTGAATATAATTCCCCGTTTCCGAACACAGCATCTGACCAACCATACATCGGCTCGTTGGTCTAGGGGTATGGTTCTCGTTGTTCCGTGGTTCAAATCCCGGACGAGCCCAGCATGAAGTTTAAGTTTTAGTTTAATTTGTGTTGGCGTCTTTGGTGTTATTGACATATATTCGCCTGAGGTGGTATCAAGCACTGTCAATCAATAGCCAAAGTCTGACTCACAAAAAATGTTCAGATTTTAAGGGCATAGTTCACCTTGAAAAAAAAAAACGAGAAAAGCTCAGAATGATGAAGAAGCAAGAAATTAAGTATCAATATACTAGTAAGTCAAAAGAAACACCTATATTTAACGCGGAAAAGCAAATAAGAATGTCAATTATTTTGGTGATAATTCAATATTTTTTTCTCAAAGTAATTTGCGAAATCAGCTGGCTGAGAAGCCCGGAATCGTCATCGACCTTAGTGAGGATCGTGTCGTGATACATGGTGGTACTTGCCCCAAGTACTTGTGAAGATGCCGGAAAATACAACGCTTAAAAAACATCACATACTTGCTTTAAAGTAGGTATTCGTCACTATTATATTTCACCTATGACATTTGTAGTGTCCGCCATCGTCGCTCCACTGTCCGTGCTCTGGGGCGTCTGAGTCCCCGTCTGGATTATGTGTCACAAGGTCATCGCACGGCCGCACGGTCTACACGTCACTCAGCGGGCGGCTGCGCCGCGGGCGCGCCAACTCAAACACGGCGCGCGCCTTACTGGTGCGAGAACGGGTTCGGTGAGTGGGAGGGGACAGATCATAGAAGCGAGCCTGAAACGTTCAGGCCCAGCGCTGAACGCTACGCATACGCTAAGAGCGTTGTTTTATAAAAATGTTTTATAGAAGATTTTAAACATCAACAATCACTATGCTAGCATTCCCTGACAAAGTTCATTCTTGTAATAAAAGACTGCGGTACTGAAACGTATGGTTTGTCGCAGCACTTACATTTTCCCATTTCTTTACCGTATCTTGTGGGTCATAATCATACGTCATATCAGCCAAAATCAGCCATCAGCGATTGGAGTTACGGTAATACCCGGTCTCGACTTTTAGGACTGAATATTACATAATAAGAGGTTTCTTTGAAATGTGAAGCGTCACCAGTCATTTTCGAGCAATGCGCCACAACTGGGCTATCTCAACTCAAAACGCCTATGTTAAAGGAATTATAGCAGCACCTTGGGAAAAGTTGTTAGAAAATGGAGAAGAAGTGCCCTGATTACGGTCCTGGGATTCAATTTTGCGAAAAAAAGTCAAATTTGTTGGTAATTTGAAAATAGAGTAAATAGTTTACATGTGAAGTCCAACAATCTTGCGTCACAAACCGCGAGTTGTTCGTCACAAGGAGGCATCGAACTGCAAACTTTGCGCCCAGCCCAGTGACAGCGCTGTGCCGGCACCCGCACGAGTGGTGACGGTAGGCGTGAAACCGCGACTGGCTGGTCCGACCGGCGCTCCGCTCGCGCCGGGTAGGACTGGGGCACTGCAATCAATTAGTGAACCACTAGTGTTGGCCGAGTCGCCTGACCGGTCCGTCGGTGGCGGTCGGGGCGCGTACGCAAGGTAACTTAAATACGGGCGGCGGCGGTTCAAAAGCGAAGTGAGCGGTGGCAATCACAGTGGAGGAGTAACTACTGACTGACGTATGCGAGATTTGTGGACCGTTTGAAATAGTGACCGACATATGACCAACGGCACCGGTTTTTTGCGTTGAAACTCAGCAACTAGGTCTGCTTTGGGAGGGAAAATTCATTCGGAATTTGGGGGTTTCTCAGCACACCCGAAATCTGGCTATCTCAGTTAAAACTAATGTTTTAAAGGTGCTATATTCCCTTTAAAGGTGACACTATTCCTTTAAAGCGAACGCAGATAAAAGCAGGGGAAACAGTACATTTATGGCAGCAAGCGCTTCCCCATTTTTCGAACAAACTCTTCGATATTCGTTTGGTACCAGTTCTACCCATCGATTCTTGCATTCAAACTAAAAATCGGGCTCGTCCGGGATTTAAACCCGGGACCTCTCGCACCCTAAGCGAGAATCATACCCCTAGACCAACGAGCCGCTGTGTAGACCATCAAATGCTGTATACTCGCAGCCGGTCAGTTACTTCTACCTCGCCGCACTGCCCGTGACGCCTATACCTGGGCCAGTTCAATATAGCCACGCCCATCGCTTACATGCCCTACTTTTTATATTTAATTGCCACCCATTCGTCCGCCCACCTGCGTGTTATTACGGTGCGCTCACCCAAACCATCTAATGGCTTTGCATTCTACGAGATGAGACCTTGAGGTGCAAAGCACGACAAATCGGTAGACATGTCATTTGCCTGAATTTTCACCATTCCTACCATATAAGCAATAGCCCGGCCAAACGAAAGAGGCGCGATTTCAGACAAAATGCCGATTTACAAAAAAAAAAAAAAAAACGCTCGATGGATTTTTGAACTATTTACATCGCTGGAATTCACGTGAGCTCAGCTTTCAAATGGTGCTTCTCCCGTAGTTTGGCACCTGAACCCTTCCAACAAACGGTGACAGGAGGTCGCTGGTTTGATCTCTACTAGCGTCTCCTGCGTCGTTGAGAATGGACACTAACTATGTGGCAAACTTGTAACCGATCTAGTACGGCCAAGCGTCAGGCGAGGGCGTGGCTATATGACGCTGGCCCAGGTGGAGACGGCAGCGCGGCGAGGAGGAAGTATCTGACCAGTCGCGAATGGAGCATCTCGTATGTATATCGGCTCGTTGGTCTAGGGGTATGATTCTCGCTTAGGGTGCGAGAGGTCCCGGGTTCAAATCCCGGACGAGCCCGGCCTTTAGTTTCAGTTTACTTAGTGTTACACTAGTGCTAACCCGTCCGCTCCGCTGGACAATTATATGCATACAGAATACGTTCAGGGTATATTGATAGGACTACGTTTACATTTCCCGTCAAAGGATTACCACCCTAACGCCACCTATAATATTTGATGGCTGCGCCACCTACCAGCGCCACCTCATTTTTGCTTGATGCGCCATCTGGCGTGTTCGACGTACTTGTAGTTGAAGTTCCGCTAACAGATGGCGTATAATAATATAATCATTTTGTGTGTTATTTTAATAATTACAGGTATTATCTTAACTTGTAGGACAGTTTGACGTTGGAAAATGTGGGGAAACATTAATACACACGTAGATGTTGTCATGCGATCAGCAAAATAATTTATAATATAATATTATATGCTTATGTGTGAAAACTACGTAACATTTCGAATTAAGAATGTGCATAAGGTAAAAATTCGGTGCGCAAAGACAGACAGACAGACAAACAGAAAATCTTTCAATAGTAAGTTAGATAGTGGGTAGGTACTAGTTCACTACCACAGTAGATCAACTCACGGTACAAATTTAACTCGCACACCAACTTAAACAATCATTTCATATGGAAAATGCTATGGATTTTTGGCTCACAGTACAAATTGATGAGTTGATACGAGAAAGATCGGCATTGGAACATACATATTTTGTGTTTTAAAAGATGCATTAAATTTAAAAAACTCTTCAGATAATCAAGGAAAGGTCAGTTAACCCGGCATTGACTGGGGTCTGATCTGACACCATTGACTGGAAGGGGGGTAAACGCCCCCAGGTTATTTTCCGAGCCAATGATTGCAGTGAGATGTACAAGACGGCATTCGAAAACGCTCTATGAGACGAATCTAAAGCATGCTAAAAAGTTCAAATTGAGGACACATGTCAGGTCACGGTCAGGTCAATGGTCAAAATCAATGTATTTTAGTTTATGGTCCATACTTGCCATCCAAAGCCTTCGATTGCAACCATGATCACCCAAAATGCTCTTAAGCGTATGATACACATCCCGCAATCCGAATGATCTAAAGTGAGGTTATTGGCAAAGATCAAAGGCCAAGGTCAGGTCACAAAAGGTCACTATCCACAAAATATCTACGAAAGCCATGCAACACATGTTTTATGGGTCATTTTACGCATGGAAAGCGATAGTGATACTCATTTGACCACCAGACATCATGTACATGAAGCTAAGGTAAAAGTAAGATCAATAACAAAAAAAGAAATAAATACAAATCAAAATGGCATGTTACTTGACCAGTTTTGTCTCAGAAGTACAGTACTGTCATTTATTTGTCTTCATCTTGTCAATCAAAGCAAAAAACACGCAATTTCAACGCAATTTTTGTCATGAGATACCAGCACTGTAAGTGCGATCACTCAGTCAAAAATGATATCATTTTGGAATTTGGTATGGTAGTTGTTTTCGTTTAGTTATCTGACATATCTTCCATTCTTTTTTTCTTCTCAATATCTCTGAAATTTTTAATTTCATAGTCACTTATTCTTTACATTTTGGGATACAAAAAAAAAGATGGCCATCTTGTAGCCCTTATGATATAAAGTCTTTATCTGTTTATGGGTTGCATTTTGCTTATTATATTGCCATTGTATTGCGTGTTAAAGTTAAGCTGATTTGTGTTTAAAAACCGTGAATAGTGACTTCTAAATTCGCTATATCTCAACAATGTATAGACGAAATTACATCATACCGGTACACAAGACGTTGAAATGGTTGTAGAACAAGGTACCCGAAGTATCACGTTGATAACTATAATCGTTTTTGAGTAATACCGAAAAAAACTTCAGGAAGGCGTTAAACGCCAAAAATCTAAAAACGATATACGCTATTCTGAGTTGTGGTCAGAGTCAGTCGGAGTTAATAAATACCACACGGGGCCGATAAAAATAATTTCTTTAGGATCGAGGTCGTTGTTGGATTTTCCGCCCGAGACCGAAGGTCGAGGGTGGAAAATCCTACAACGACCAAGGTCCTAAAGAAATATATCGGCTAAGTGTGGGTATTTATTTTTCATATGACCTCCGTAACGATATAATAAATTAAAATGCCCGGCGGGCCGAAAGCTTGACCAATTGACTTAACATTGATTTTCGAGAGCGAAACCTACCACATGCTCGCGCTAATGCTAAAAACATACTGAGACATATGATAACAGCTATTTCAGCTCGAGTCGGAGTCGGAGTCGGTTAAATTGTGTCGACTCTGGCTCCGGCTGTTAGTTATCGGCAGCGCATGGGTAAACAAAAAGATTGCATTTGTTGTGAACCACCAGGGCCCTATTTCACCAAGAGAATATATGCACTTCACACTTTCAAAAAGTATTATATCTAAAGTATCGCAGTAAAACTATTCTGCTTTTCCAGGGGAATATATTCAAAGAGTGCATGAACTCATAGCCACGTGATGCTTGACTACCGGGCTGCTTTATATTTTATCATATGTCTCAGTATGTTTTTAGCATTAGCGCGAGCATGTGGTAAAAGGTTTTCAGCTCTCAAAAATTCAATGTTTAAGTCCAATTGGTCAAAGCTTGCCCGCCGGGCCATTTACATTTTACCCAAACTATTTTTACACAGTTTCAAAGCGGAGGTAGACATATGATAAAATAAATACCACACTTCGGCCGATATAATTTCTGTAGACCTCGGTCGTTGTAGGTTTTCCACCCTCGACTTCGGTCTCGGTGTTCGGAAAATCCAACAACGACCTCGGTCCTAAAGAAATTATTTTTTATCGGCCCCGTGTGGTATTTATCATTCCTTCTGCAGACGGAAAATATATCCTTACCTATTTATGTTTTTGGTAAATATTCATATTTTATTTGTATTTATTATTGTACTTATATAGTATATACAATTGTATGGTTTTCAAAGGCTTTATAATAATGTTTGCTTGGAATGCCGGATGCCGCTTGCGGCATTCTCAGGCTGACATTGTAAGCAAACAATCTCGTCGCCGGCTCCACCGTGGTTGGTGTAATTTCATGGCTTTTTGCTACTACTATCAAACTTAAGTGATTTAATGTTGTTTATGATTTACGTTACAATTTTGACTGTTGTATTCGCTAAGATAATTGTTCTGCGAATGTCTTCAGCGCCAGAGCAAGAGTCAATCACTGGTGGCGGTGACTTTTCAAACGGAGAAGTGCACGTTCGCCAAATTGCGACACGAACGACTAGCTATCAATCCAGTCCGGAGTATGAAAATGAAAAGCTATGAAGCTCAACTGCGGAAAGCACTACAACTTACTGAATAAACAGGGTGGTGGCGTCGGGTAACATGCTTTGGAGGTATGCGTAATGCGTATGTGTGTTGCGTGACGTGTGTGAGTACTGTGTGTAATAATCACAACAGCCCCTTCGTTTTGTCTCGACGATAGCTTTAGCTCAGGCTACGAATGCAGTTTAACAGAGGATAGCAGATCGATAAAAATACTATTCGAGTGAGATGTTCAGCATTTTTTAAACTTGAAAATAAATATTCTTCGAAGAGATATTCGTGTGTATCATACTCTGGAAAATGTGTGTCGATGACCGCAGCCTGTCGTGACTCGCGATCAGCCACTTAAATTTACATAATTTTTGTACTCTTGTATATTTTGTAGTTTGTGAATTTGGAAACGAAATATTGCAGACATTCTCTGCAATATTTCGTTTAAAACATTATATTGGAATAACTGAGAGCCAGTTAGTTACGTTATTTTAATAATGTGAGGCCTCGTCCACGGAAATATGGGCTCATTATATTTGTTTGGTTATCTATTAAATCAATTAGGTCTCCCGATGATCAATGCTGCAGTAGTAGAAGTGATAGAGCGCCGGGCTGATATTCCGGTTGACGGAAGTTCGGTTCTTGTCCACGCGGAATTTTTCAATTTTATGCGGTTATATAAAATACCACACGGGGCCCATACATAATTTATTTAGGACCGAGATGGTTGTTGAACTTTCCGCCAGAGACCGAAGGTCGAGGGTGGAAAATCCTACAACGACCGAGGTCCTAAATACATTATATTGGCCCAAGTGTGGTACTTATTTTATCATATGTCTACCTCAGTTCTTAAAACGGCGTAAAAAATAGTTTGGTAAAATATAAATGCCCGGCGGGCTGAAAGCTTTGACCAATTGACTTAACATTGATTTTCTGAGAGCTGAAAGTTTTTTACCACATGCTCGTGCTGATGCTAAAAACATACTGAGGCATATGATAAAAATATAATAACATCAATAAATCTACCCAATAGCAAGTCACCGGAAAATCGCCCAGTTTGTAAGATACTGCATACCTTGGAAGCGTTAGGAAATTTACCTATGTTACTTATAGTTTGGCAGATGTTATATTTCATGGTTATCCGACAGCGTCATGGACTGGCTGATGTAGTCATGAAGTTATTATACGAGCCCAGTTTCATTCACTCAAGAGTATAATTGTGATATAAAACAACACCACATCATCGGCACGTCCGCGGCCCAAAAGTATGCAACTCCAAGTGGGCCATTACTACATTTTGAGCAGCATTCAAACTCTCGGCAATTCAGCTGGCCTAAAATGGTAATACTCCGGCGCGAAATCGAAAAAGTGAATATGTAAACAAATACATCCCGTCACTTTGCGTGCATATACTCTGAACAGGCATATTAAATGATCTTCCAGTTACGCCGCATTTGGTAAAACAGCAATATGTAATAGACTGGCTGTCGTTAAGCGAAAAAACTTTTTTTGCAAAGCAAAGGGGAGACAGCGAAATTACTAATGGCCGCTGATTCAATTTACATATGATTGATCCAAACTTTTTGCAAAAGTACATCAATATTTGGTACGGCGGCGAGGCAATTTCGTGCGAGCATTTTCCGCCCTCCATGTAGTTCACCACTAGGCGCGATGCCAGCGCCGCCCTTGGCGGCCATTGCAGAACTTACGAGGGCTGTTCAATTAAGTAACTAAAATCATCTGTATTTTCAGTCAAATTTTGGCTGAGGCGACATGGGTTAAAACACCCAAAATCCGATCTCTGATAATCTCCTCTACAAAAGTCTTTTCTCGTTTGTGACCATATTTCTTCATCCAGCTTCCTAGGCCTCCACAACTTGTTCTCCACCCAGTCACCGTTTACTATCACGCACTTCTCCCATCGCTCCACCCAACGCCGAAATCCCGCCCGGAATAATTCCTTGCCGGTGATCCTGCACCGTGTCTTGTCATCTTCAATTCCTCATCAGTCGCAAAGCACTGACCGTAAAGGAAGTTCTTCAGTGGACCACACAGGTGGAAGACTGACGGCATCAGATCAGGGCGACGGCGGGTGAGGTATCGGCACATGCCATCGCCGTCTCTCCACCTTCCTTCGTGGTCGTTCAAGGGTGGGCGACGGTCACTGGTTCTCCATTCGAGGCTACAGTCTTTATGCTACTTTTCCTGTGTAACCGCTTGAATCCACTGCCAAACATTTGTCCAAAGCCATGTTGTCCTCATTATCAACTTCGTCGGGCAGTCCGTGTAAAATTTTGGCTGCCCCGTTGAATTTTCGCCGGCCAGGACAGCAAAATTCCGATAACGGAATCGCCTGCTCATCCAATTGTATCATGATGCCTCGTGGTTGAATAACCCAAATTATTAGGAACAAATGCCAAATATAGCACTTGGTAGCAAACTGTTCATAGATTCTTGCAGTGTTTATTGTTTCTTCTCCTTACTACTGTAGGTTATTTAGTTTATAGCACATTTTACGTTACTTAGTATTGAACCCAGTTGTCCCCTCAAACTGTTGTTGGTGGTCTGTGGGGCTCTTTTTGGAAAGTAAAGCAACCTGCTACAAATGTCATATTTCGTATTCCTGAATTGTCAATGCTTTTAATGTACTAGCCATGATATGAATGAGTAATCTACGATCACGCGCACGAAACGCAGCCTAACAATGTTAAGAAGAAGGTTAATCACCCCCCATGAATGACTCGCTGGCATCCGCACATGCAGACGGAATAACACCTTAATCTGGCCTGAATGTCGGTGGGGTTAGTGTGCGATCTGATGCTCACCCGGTCACCACAACAGCCATGGCTATCCCAGTTGAATACTCGGATGTTCGTCTTCTGGAGGGTTCATTTAATACGTGTTTTGGATTTGACGGTTGGATAATCTTTACGGACTTGGTCCCACGGTAATTTAATTCATGATAAATAATCAAAATTAAGGCTGTTTTAAACGGTCGCCTCATTTTTTAAACGGTGGAGTAAAACTTGTTGCACTTTCTCGTCAATACTTCATGCATTAATTCGCTGTTTGGGGCTAGGGACATTTCCCTGACTATTCTACAAACCAGTCAGGCTCTCGATAAACGGCTTTTTGCTTGTGACGGCTGGAACCATGTTACGGTGGCTGAGTCGACCACAGCTTCTGCCATGCCGCTGTGACTCCCCGACCACTATGGTTAGCATATCCGTTACCACCCTCACAGCTTGTTCTACAACGACTGTGTGGACAGAGCACGAGGGTACCTACAGCGGTGCCTCCGAGGGCTCCAGCTCTACATCGCTGAGGCTTGTCAGCGGTGGTCCCATCAAACCGAGTCCCAGTCCACCAGATTGGGTAAGCTTCTGCGCCCGAAGTCAGCGCAGGGAGTGCAAATTGCAAAATGCCTTTTTCTTGCTTTGCACCCGACCAGGGCGCGTCCTGCGTCGGCGGTCGATGGAGAGGGAGGCGGCTGAGCTGGCGACCCTCTTTAAAAAACTTGGATTGAATGCGCCCGCTGCCGGCTTTCGAAGATTTCTTACAGCGGCGATCTGCTCAGCCTGCGTGGATCGCCTCCTGCGACCTGCTCAGGCACTGCTGGGATTGCTGTGCCGCCCACGCCCGCACCTGCTGACTTGCTGAAATCAGGCGCCCGGGTTGCCGATTAACGCACGCTGATTCACCTGTGCGTCTGAATCAGCGTGGGCGCCTTCTTTGCCATGCTGCAAGTGCGCCCACCAGTGACGCCGCCCCACAAAATGTTAAAAGCACGTCGAGCAAGTGTGCATGGAGAGACGCCACTTCTGCACAATTTTCGCCATGTTGGCTGCGCCCCTGTCGATTAGGTGCTGCCCCATTTTTATTTTTTATTTTGTATTTCCCTTTATCGAGGTTTGGTTGTGGGACGGCCGGAGGCTGGTCAGCGGTCCGGCGTCGCCAGTGGCAGGCAGTGGCAGGCGCCAGTGGCAACTAGCGGAAGGCTTTCCCGCCTTTGTGAGTTTCTTCGCACGCCACTGCGCAATAGTTCCACCCTATGCATCATCTAGTTCGCTTTTGTTAAAAGACTGTGCCCACCACTGCATTTACCACCTATTGTTCTCCAGGCGGCTATTTAGCCCGTCCTGGCCAAAAATGTTAAGAATAGGCTTCATTTTTTTAGCCCCACTTACTCTATCGCAAACAAGCGCATCCATCTCCCACCCGTCACTAAACGGTACTAACATGACACCATTAAAGGAACAGTTCACCCGTGTATTCAACCTGGGATAGCAGACTGTTGCGCTGGCCACTGAGTATCACCACTGATCCTTAGATATTCAGGGCAGATAGGTGCTAGTCCGTCTGATATGCAGATGCAAACGAGTCATTCATGGGGAGATGATTCCTTCTTCTCACATCTAAGGCTGCGTTTCGTGCGCGTGTTCGTATATATAATTCATATCACTGCATACATGAAAGCATTGACATTCGAGAATACGAATGTGAAATTTGTACAGGGTTGTTTACTTTCAAAAATATCCCATAGTCAGCAAACAACAGCGACGGACATAGTTCACAATGGCCGCCAGGGCGGCGCTGGCGTCGCGCTAATGTTAAAGAATGGAGGGCGGAAACGCTCGCGCAAAATTGCAGCGCGCGTACCAAATATGGATTTGTTTGCGGAATTTTTGCTCTCAATCATAATGTTATGAATCAGCGCCATATAATTTCGCTGTCTCCCATGGATCTTAGAGTGTCGACCCACCCTAATATGTAATGGATAACAGTATGCCCAAAGGTGACTATGTACGCCACCGAAAAGGAATATATTCACTCGGTGAAATAGGGCCCATGACCCTATCATCAAATCGGCTGGACTGTGGATCCAATGGACTAAGCCGATCCACTCCGTATGTGCTCGATAACTGGCACTGTGTTCGCCCTGTCGCACATCAGACGGTAGGGTACAGAGCACTGAGTGGGCCTGACAGGACAAGTGGGACGAGCGACGGCACGACAGCACGACAATGAGTGGGACAGAGCACTGAGTGTGACAGCACAGAGCACTGAGTGGGACTGACCGACGGCACGACAGGACGATACTGAATGTGACAGAGCACTGCAGATGGAGACACTGTAGGGAAATGCTCCAAAAATAGAGAGAGAACTCTAAAAATAGCGCCGATGACGTCAGAGCCTGCTATCCATGTTAAAGCTCTAAAATTAGAGCATCATTAGAGCTATCCATGTTAAAGCTCTAAAATTAGAGCATCTTCATGAACACTTTTTACAGAAACCACTTGCAGTAAATTATAGCAAAATGTAAGAAATCAAGGAAGCAATACATGATACAAAAATTATAAATGATCGTGTTTTTTCCTGTAAAAGCCTTAACAAACACAGATGCACATAGAAATGTAACTTAAATTTCAAATTTATGAAAAGTCATGAACAAATTTATTTTCATCCATCTTAATTAAGCTTAACTGTTAAGTTTGGTCCTCTAATTTATCATATGTCTCAGTATGTTTTTAGCATTAGCGCGAGCATGTGGTAAAAGGTTTTCAGCTCTCAGAAATCAATTGCTAAGTCAATTGGTCAAAGCTTTCGGCCCGCCGGGCATTTACATTTTACCAAGCTTTAATTACGTAATTTTCAAAATGGAGGTAGACATATGATCAAACAAATACCACACTTAGGCCGATATAATTTCTTTAGGACCTCGGTCGTTGTAGAATTTTCCAACCTCGACCTTCGGTCTCGGGCGGAAAATCCAGCAACGACCTCGGTCCTAAGGAAATGATTTTATCGGCCCCGTGTGGTATTTATTATTAAGTCTATTTTTTAGAAGAAACAGTTTTTACATTACATTCAATGGATCTGATGTGTGTGTGTTTTTTTAAATAATTATGACAACTACATTTTCACAACACGTTACTCGCTCTATTTATTGAGCGTTTCAGGACCAGGCAACGGCAGGTAATCCAAAAATAGAACAGGGATCTATATTGTTTCCTGCCAGTGACATAACCATAAATTTAAAGTGACCAATCTATAAGTAAAGTGCAAAGTATTTTCTCGCCACACGTGCCATATAAGGGTCGTCAAGTGGTCGCAGTGCTACGCAACAGCCGCTTAAAAAGACTGTTTTTTTTTCGCGGCCGCTTACAATGCATCAAACTCTAAAATTAGAGCGCTCTATTTTTTAGCATTTCCCTACAGTGTCTCCAACTGACTAAGTGTGTCAGCGCGGAGCACTGAGTGGGCCACTGACAGACGGCACGACAGCCACGACACGACAGATACGACAGACGGACATTTCGGGCAGATGAGCTTATTAGCCTTAATCTATCAAGAACCAGAAGTTACAACCTTACAAGAGCCAGAAGTTATGCGTGAGCTCTCATATCATATTTCTGGGAAGTTATGTAATATCAGACGGTGACTCATGAAATGCATTAAAAGCTGTAACATTAAAAAATCGTGAAATGAGTATTTGTTGATTTCATAGAGGTTTGAATGTAAAACAACCTTTGTTCTAAGTTGTAATAAATTACATAGTTCATGATAGACAAATATTTTAACTATACGACTTAGTGGTTGCTTAGCTCTGAGCCTTTAAATATGAATCCATATAAATGTATAACTTATTTTAAAGCTTAAAAGACATTCATTTAATGCTCCAATACACATATCTTCAATAATGCAGGTGCTGCTTTTGCTCGTGTAAAATATTAGGAATATCATAAGGTCACATTTTAGGGCTTCCCACATGACTTGTCTATGAAACCTTGTGTTCCTAACAGAGTCCGTCATGGGCCGGGCTGACCCATGGTCCATGGGCTGTGCCTGGGCTGGGCCTGGGCTGGGCTGGGCCTGGGCTGGGCCTGGGCTGGGCCTGGGCTGGGCCTGGGCTGGGCCTGGGCTGGGCTGGGCCTGGGCTGGGCTTCAACCAGAGTCCATCATGGGCTGGGCTGGCCCATGGACTATGGGTTGGGCCTGGAATAGGACTCAAGTTTAAGAAAATCCCTGGGCTCTGGGTGGGCCTGGGCTGAGAATGTTGAAGTAACGTGCGTGCCGCGTAAGCCAGATTAAAGCTTAACAATATTTCAACCAGCATTTTCTTCCACAGCAACACTCAAGTGAGTGATTTTATTGATAATTTATAGAATATATGTAAATATGCTTGGATAATTATTGCAAATTTTGTGAAAATAATTATATGCTCAAGCTGAATGGACCGGATCGGGCATGGGCCTCACTATTGTGAATTTGACTGGGCATGGTCTGGGCCTGGGCTTGGTGTTTATGGGCCTGGACTGGGCTGGGCTTGGGGTTGGTGGGCCCATGTCGAACTATGGCTTCAACTTTAAGGACATCACTGGGCTTTGGACGGGCCTGGGCTGAAAATGTTGAAGTAATGCACGCGCCGCGCGCAAGCCAAGTCAGAGCTTGCAAATATTTCAACCTGCAGTTTACTTCCACAATAACACTCAGATGATTTATATTATTTCACCTTTTTTGTATACAAGTAAATGTGCTAGGATAATTATTGTAAATTTGGGGAAAATAGATATATTGCTTAAAGGAATAGTTCACCTTGAGAAAAAAAAAATGAGAAAAAGCTCAGAAATGATGAAGAGAAGCAAGAAAATTAAGTATCATATTACTAGTAAGTCAAAGAAACCTATATTTACGCGGAAAAAGCAAAT
>VOPJ01005113.1:0-18380 GCA_014673585.1 Semibalanus balanoides | reverse complement strand
AGAGCCAATCACGTGCAAGATCGTACCTCAGTCGTGAAGAGACAGTCGAGTATTAGGACCAGACCCAGAGGCAGACACTTGTGAGCGCTGGCTGCGTAAAGTCAATCACGGAGAAGCACTGGCCAGTGGACTCGGAGAGTCCATTACATGTGTTCTCAGATGGGTCTGACGCGGATTCTCTGTAAATGTACGGCCCGTATAACCTGACTCTACCGCAGGGCTCGTGCTTTAAAGGGACACTGCCACCTTAACATTATATTTGAGTTGAGATAGCAATTTTCCGTGCTAGGCATTGCAATTATGTATAGTATAAGACAACAACCACCAAGGTCGAATCACAAAGAAATTTGAGTTTGGTTTTGACATCTGTAACATCTGATCTGTAGCATTCCCAGTCCCCAATGTATTTGAATGGGGACCCTGATCCGATGACGTAGTCACTATTTACTAAATGTTGATGATATTCGACTTGTTTTGCATTTGGCCATACATTAGCTGTACATATAGCAGCGTGAAGTTCTTTATATTCCTGAAATTCCGTTATATGACGTCATCAGCCTAAATATTAAAACTTAACTTTTTATTAAATTGAGCACTGCTTGTGAGAAACAAATGTCATAATCGTGTTCGGCAGCAATTACTTCATATTTAGCACCTGAAGCGGCGTACATTTGTGAACTTTTGAGAAGGTGGCAGTGTCCCTTTAATGATTACTGCCGTTAACCCGGCATTGGCTGCGGTCTTGGCCGAATGCCATTGGCTGGGGGGGGGGGCGTTATTCGCCCCCTCGTTATCTTCCGAACCAATAACCGCAGCGAGACGCGTAAGTCGGCAATCGAAAGCTCTCAATCAGACCACTCTTAAGCTTACACGCGAAATTTGATAAATAAGGTTGAATGTCGGGTCACAGTCAGGTCAAAGGTCAAATGTAAGATATTTTAGTTTTTAGACCATACTTTCCATCCAAAGCCTTAGATTGAGACAATTACCCCTCAAGGTGCTCTCAAAGGTATGATGCATCTGCTGTATAACCAAAATGAAATTGTAAGCAAAGGTCAAGGTCAGGTCAAATCAGGTCGCTATTGGCGAGAGGCCATGCGACACATGTTTATGGGTTATCTTACGCATATAATTCGATTGTAGCAGCCATTTGCACTCCTGACCCGTTATGAGGTCAAGGTCAGAATATTCAGATGTATTTCGCAGAAGGTCCACATGATTCGAGGCTTTTCACCTTTGCACGTCGGGTGATAAAAACAATGGGCATGAATGGCGATGCTTAAAACTATGACAAGTAACCCAACACTTAAAAAACAAAAACAAAAACATACAAAACACACATGCATACATAAAACCATACACTCAGGCGCCCGCGCATCGAAAAGTCTAGTCGGCGGTACGTGAGGTCCCGCCCGCGCCGCCTCGCACTAAGCTGCGGCCCCGCCCGCAGAGCGCCGTCCCGCGCCACCGGCCGGGCGTGCTGGCCTGGCCTGGCCGCCGACCAGTTGGTCGGCGCCCGGCACGCCCGACCGGCCGACCGGCCCACGGCAACCGTGTGCCATGGGCCGGTCCCAGGTTAGCCCGGGATGGGTGATGGGCGGGGGCCTCATATACTTTCTTAGCTGTGGCCTAAAGGCTACCGGGTGGGGTGCAAAGGGCAGTGATTTGTAAGCTCCTACAGTGTTGTAGTTAAACCGTCTGCGCCCGGCTTCGCTGTGGATGCGTGGCAGCGTGAGTTCGGCTGCCCGCCTTGAGTCGTGCTCATGACGCTGATTGGCTGCATGGCCGAATGTTGCTGTCAGCTGTTCAGGTTGTCCTGATACAACGAGGCGGTGTACTACGCATCAGCTGGGTGCTATTGCGTCAGTTCCTTGGCTCTTAAATCAATTTTGAGCTCTTCAAAACGCCGTCGGATATGTTTGTCGTGCTTTTCGTCGCCCGTCACGAACTCGGGCCACAAAAATTCAGTATTCTTCTTAAACTCTGTGCAGTTGTGTCTCTGTAACTGTGCGTATACTGAGATGCAATATCTCACCATAGAGACGGCTAGAGCCTGGACAATGGGCTTGATCACACCCTGGGCATAACATGTTTGGCATGACATAGGGCGATAAGGAACCGTTGCACTTTTGTGTGATTTTCTATATGCGTTTGATAGTTAAGGTGCCTATCCATCATTACTCCGAGGTTCTTAGCCACTCGGCTGTCATTGACAGTGGTGCCACAAAAGCTAATCTGTACGGGTTGCATATTTCTCAGCATGGCCGGCATTCCGAGGACTAACATTTGCGTCTTTTGGGCATTAACTTTCATATTGTGATTGCAAAACCATTTGAAAAGTATGTCAAGTGTCTGCTTCATTTGCGTGATTATTGTTTGGATGTCGGCTTTTTTCCCTGTGATAAGTATTTGTGTGTCATCTGCAAATTGCGCTATTGACACAGAATCGGGAAGTATAATTTTTAATCCCATCAAAGCGGTCCAAATTTAAAATGAACAAATTTAAATACAAAATGGATATTTCAAAACCAGTTTTATCTCAGAAATACAGTGGTGCCATAACATATTTTTTGTTTGTATGGGGTCAAAAAAGACAAGAAACGTACTTTCAAAAAATGACGTCATGAGGTACTCATACTTCAGGAGCAATCCGTGATTCAAAAATACAGATATTGCTTTGAAATTTGGTTTGGGCATTGTTCAAATGTGGTTTTCTTACATATTCGTTTTTTTAGAAAAAAATTGAGAAAAAAATATCTGAGGGCATTTAAAAAAATACAATTTTGGGGTAAAAATGTATAATTTTCGAAAATCCGAGATTGTTGCTATTTTCTAACCCCTATCATTTGCTATCTTTGACGTTTTTCGATTACATTTTGGTTTAGGAATGACCTTTGCACAGCCTGTTAGAGTTAAGCTGATATTTGCGTCAAAGTCGTGTGTAGTGACGGCACTACATTTTATATACCTCGAAAAATGTCGACGATTTTTATTTTATTTTTGCACTGAAGACGTCAAATTGATACAGGAGAAGGTACTAGAAGTTTTGCATTGATAGCGCTGTTCGTTTTTCAGCTATCGTGAAAATCCCTGAAGGGGACGTTTTTGCCCCCCAGCCAATGACGGGTGAACCCTTGTCTTGGCGCTGTACTGAGTTACGGACCCCCTTTGACACCGTACTGACCATTCCCTCCCTCAGGCCCGGCGCTGTACTGACCCTCCCTGTCCCTCCCCCAGCCCTGGCGCTGCTGTGTGGCGGCGTTCAGCTGGTCAGCGGCGCGGCGGACGGCCAGCTGAGTGTGTGGGAGACCAGCTCGGGCCGCCGGCTGGCCGGCACCAAGGCCCACCGGCGCCGGGTCACTTCACTGGCCGTGCAGCCAGACGGCACCGAGTTCGTGTCGGTCGGCTGGAGCTGCGACATCAAGGTGTGACGAGGGACAGGGTGGAGGCACTGAGACAGGGTGGAGGCACTGAGCGCCCCTGTGACAGGGTGGAGGCACTGAGCGTCTCTGGGACAGGGTGGAGGCACCGAGCGTCTCCGGGACAGGGTGGAGGCACTGAGCGTCTCTGGCGTCTCTGGGACAGGGTGGAGGCACTGAGCGTCTCTGGGACAGGGTGGAGGCACTGAGCGTCTCTGGAGGCTGCTCGTCTCTGGAATGTAGCGTCTGACTATGTGGTGATGCAGGTCGGTGTCGGGTCGTCTCGTGACGTCTCGTGACGTCTCGTGACGCGGGGTGGGACCGGTTTGTTGTGCGGACATGTCGGGTGAACGACGGCTGCGAAATATTCGTGTGCACCACCAATGACTGGTGTTATACGTTCGATCGCGATCATCACTGCGTTTGTGTGTGTTTGCTGCGTGCTGGTATACAATTATCTGTAGCAGTGAGTATACCGTGCATTTGCCATGACCCGTGTGCACACCGATGCCGGATCTATCCCTGACATCTGTCGATATTGTCTGTACCCGGCAGCTGTGGCGGTTCCGGGCCTCGTCCGGCATCAGCACGGCCTCCAGCGCCGGTGAGCTGGAGGAGGTGCGTGTGCTTCAGCGCGGATCGCGGCCGCTCAGCTGTGCTGCCTTTCACCCGAGCAGACCTCTGGTGGCCATCGGCGGCTGGGACGGCACCATCAAAATCTGGGACACGGCAGACATGCAGCGCAAGGCGGTACGTGGCTCCTCGAACGGTTGAAAATATGTGGTAGAAATTAAACTAGACATCGTAGAAGTCGTGCATGTTGTCAGACTGGTGATTAATTCAACTTTTGGGGAACGATTCAATCACGATTTATTTTGAAACATAAATGATCCAATCACCGTTTGATTCATGGATAACAATTTTAAGAAATGATTATTTCCTATGCAAATAATACAAACACATTTTGATTCATGCATGTTTGATTTAACATTGAAACGACACTGAACAATCTTTTAGTTCAATCAGCATTGTTTATGCACGTTTTGATTTAATCACGGTTCATATCAAAACATCCGATTGTGAATCAGATATTTTTTTATTCAATGGAATTTGATAAAACGATTCCAATCGATTCAATCAGAGTTGAATGAATAACCGGTCTGTATATTGCGGCTCAGAGACCTCAGAGACAACTTTGATAATTGTGTATTACTGCAGCGTCGTGAACTGGTGTGTCTGTCTTCGACTCTTCGGTCGGTGGGTCAGACTGCGTTTTCGTGATCTGGTCTCAGGTGCGTCACGGTCACAACGCGTCCGTGCGCTGCCTGGCCATCTCTCCTGACGCCAGCTACCTCATCTCCGGCGATATCGATGGCTTCCTGATCGTCTGGGGCACCAAGCACGGAGACTGGGTAAGATGGGGGGAGGGGACTGGAGTAAGAGAGGGGGAAGGAGAGAGGACGGAGGGCTTCCTGATCGTCTGGGGCACCAAACACCGCGACTGGGAAAGACATCTATCCCGTTATTCGAACTAATTGCATGACACAATATGAAAATACAATGCAGTATCCTGAACTAGGGGTTGTGTAACCCCGTCATGCTTGCATACTGCTGGGACTGGAGCTAGTAACACATCCCGAGGAAAAGACCTTGGAGTGCTGGTGCTCAACTACCCCTGGACGTGCTCTCGTATCCGAACGAGCCATCTTGACCGCCTCTTAGTGAATAGCTGGATCAATGTTTGCCCGTGGAATGTGTAACCAGGGCTCAGCCAGCAGTGGCCAATGCAGTATTGATCAGGTCTGGACGGAGCTCATATGTGTATCTGGGCTCTGATATCTGCTCTCCTGCTCGCTTGAAGTGGAGCTCGACGAGCCCGAGCAAACCAGACATCAAAATATATACCAGTAAGACGCCTTAAACGGCGAAGAACGAGCGAGTCCAAATAAATCCGCGTCAATTTATCACNGAGGGGGGTCAACTTTGCCCGCTGGGGGGTAAAACTGTTTTAGAAAATGGGGTCTTTTCCGATTCGGAAAATTTTCGCTAGAGACCCAAATTGTGCTCGGCGAGCTTCGGCGGCGTATTTTCGGTGCCGTATGATCGGGGTCGGGGTGCAGGGTGTGCGTGCAGCGGGAAACTCCGTTTGGAAGGAAATTCGTTTTTTATTCTATATAGTAGCGAAAAGTATATAATACTAAGGCTTAATAAGTATGCGCGACGGTTTTTGCCCAGGACCAACACGTAAGGCAGGTAGGCCTCTAGAATAGGTTTGTGAGTTATCGCCAATAAACGGAAGGGGGGTTTATTTGCCCCCGGTCAAGCGCGGGTTAATGGGGTCTATTCCATAAAGTGATGTAACGTATATTACATTGTACATGACGTATATTCTATAACGTTGGAAGCGAACCGTACTAGAACAGGTTGTAGTTTCCTAAGCTTCTAAAGCTGCTGGTCGCCTGCATCCCTTTATATTAAAGGGAGTGTGCCTTCTCACATTGGTCATGTGAAGTTGTTGACACTAGTCTGTAGAGTGGATTTTTATAAACTTAGCTATGTACTTCATTTTAACAGATTCACTATAGTTACTGAGATATTCAAAATTTGTCAATATATTCCAGCCGGAAGAATTGTTCCGCCAGAGATATTTATGATACTAGAACTAAGATTTGGCATAGGGGGGTTTTGTTATTGTATTGGTCATTGGCAGGTAACATATTCGTACTCTGTTAGTAGTGGCGATCGTTATGAGTTTTTGGAAACAAAACATCAAACATAATGTGTAAAAATTATACAAAGGGGCTCTAGACCGTGAATTTTATCGTTACCAATGATCAACCCAATTATTCTTCGTAATGCAAATGTATTGCTTTTCAAAAGAGTAGGCAGAATCCCTTTAACATATGTGCTTTAGATAGATAATCTTAGGCTGATAGATTATCTGAAGCGAGAACTTACCGAAAAACGTTACCATGTCCGCCATTCCCAAGTTTGTCTTCTTCGCTGAACGCGATGCTGCCTATTTTGACCAGCGCCGACTTTTCCGAGAGAGTATTGCCCATTTTCTCAGATAGCTGTTGGAAAATAGTAGGACATGTGTTAGTTGCAAACTAAATATGCAGCTGCTCTCAGACCATAAATAGGATCAACGTGGTCAGGGTATACACCGCATTAACTGCATATTATGTGTTTTCAGATACGGTTGTACTATATAATTATATTTTTTCGAAAATGGAAAAAAAGCGCTGTCAGACTCTTTCAATCGGACCATAACGAAAAGAGACGTGGTGTAATGATTTTGGGTTCTCCCTTTAAAAACTGAACACATACAAAATGTAAAAGTGTCATAATAGCGGGAGGATGCACAAAGTGGTCGTTTCTCCTGTAGATTATTAATCAATAACTTTCGATCCACTTCATGTGACATTGTAGTGCATCTGTTCTTATCTTATATTTTGCAGTGTTGTTTAGGCGCTCACCCCAGTAAAGTGTATTTATCGTCTAAACCAGGGACTATTCATGGGCTGGGTGGACAACATGGGGTGCCCATGTCAATTATCCGCGATTCGTCCTGGTTGGGTATCATTTTTTTCGTACCTTATTCATAGGTACTTGGGTGACTATGGGTATGGACAATTTTTAGCAATTATCGCTAGGCGGTTGTTTTTTACTACAACAGATTTTAACTCAGGTACATAATGTTCGTTTTAATGACTATAGGATCACTTAAACAATAGGTTGGCAATAATATGACACATAAATTTGTTAGTAATAGGGCAGTACGATTTATAAAATCATGTCTGATCCTTAGTCTGTCCAAGTATGATAATTGTGTGAACCGCAAAGTGTGTCGAGTAAATGCACATCGAACAAGCACACCAGGTGGGCGGCTGATATTATTTGTATTTCGTTACTAGTATAGAAGTCAACATGCTGGGATATGGTTGGCAAATTGGTGTGCAAATATTATCTGCTTATCTGAATGGGCCGCGCAATGGGCATGGGTATCAATATTATGAAATTTCAATGGGTCTGGTCTGGGTCTGGGCTTGGTGTTCATGGGTTTCGGCTGGGTTGGGCTTGGGGTTTGGGCACCCATGATAGGTCTCTGGTCTAATACCACGCCACACTTTGTTGATTATGCAATAAAGGTTAATGTAATAATCTATATAAACTTTCCGCGTTTAATATGTTTTTTTCGCTAATCAGATTCATATGTGATTTATATTCCATCTTTAGGTTTAATATTTTTAACTCATCGTATCTGCATTGTCTTTAACCAGTTTCTGCTTCCGTAAGTTATATTTATATTTAGAAAATAACCGTTCTCAGTTTTGACAGCTGTGTTTCCGATCTTCTCTGCTGCCACGCTTGCACGCTGTACGGTTCTTCTATTAGTTGCCCGTCTCATATTAAATACTTTGCACTTATAACTTAAATTCAACTTAACCCTATTAGTGGCATGGGGGGCACATTTTGCCCACCCCTCATGTTTGTATTATATATCTCCAAAGCAGCTATGAGTAGGCTTATGCAACTTCAAAACTTTTCCTAAAATTGACTTTACATCTTGAGTCAGAATTTTGAGCTTCTTACTTGAACTGGGGCGGTTCCAGGGCCCAGTCTGATGGTCTGATCCATCAGATCCAGAGCTGATGGTCACCGAAGAGGTTCTCCAGACCGTGATAGCGGGGGCCGAAGCCGGTGAACAGCGCCCATTGGCCTCGTGTCTGCTCAAGTGATAGTGTGAAGCACTGACACCGATGACCTGCTCCTAGGCCACCCTCAGTTGCATGCCGCCGGCATTTTTCAAGAGACGATGATATCTCCAGCCGGCGGTCTGGCGTCAGACAGCAGGCGCTGGCCAATCAGTTTTGGAGACGCTGGTTGAGAGAGTACGTGCCCGGGCTAGCCTGCCGTGAGAAGTGGGCCCGTGAGACGAGAAAAATGGCGCACGGTGACCTAGTCCTGCTAGTCTGGAAAGTCAGCGAGTGACCTCGCAGGCGATGGGCCGAAGTCGGTACTGGTGATTGGGAGGTGATAGCCGGGTCAGGACGGCTGCGTGAGTATCTGCCCGCGTCTAGCGGCGTGACCCACGACGGTCCGGTGGCACGAGTCTGGGCCAAGAGCCATAAGCCTCATGTGAGTGCGAGCCAAGCCTGCAGGGAACCCCTCTTGCCTAGTTGCACATCTTGGTATGATCACAAAGATTCAGATTCAGATTATAGATGTATTTCGAAAAGGTCCACATGGAGTACGAAGGCTTTTCACCATTTGGCACGGTCGGGTGATGAAAAATGGGCATGACTATGGCGAAATTGCTAACTATGACAGTACCAACATTAAGAAAACACATAAGCAGAAACAGCACATGCCATATTCAAACCATACACCATCGCAGGCACCGCGCAATCCAAAAGCCTAGTCGGCGGTCTGGAAGGTACCTGACGGCCGCGCCGGGCGCGCCGCCTCGTACTAAGCTGCGGCCTCGTTCCCGCATGAGCGGCGTTTCCCGCGCGCCACCGGCCGGGCCTCGCCTGGCCCGGACCGACCAGTTGGTCGGCCGCCCAGCAACTACCCGACCGCGACAGCGGGCAACGTGTGCCATGGGCCGGTGCCAGGTTAGCCTGAGATGGGTGATGGGCGGGACCTCATATACTTTTTTAGCAGTGACCTAAAGGCTACCGGGTGGGGTGCAAAGGACAGTGAATTGTAAGCTCGTACAGTGTTGTAGTTTAATCGTCTGCGCCCGGCTTCGCTGTGGATGCTTGGTAGCGTGAGCTCGGCTGCCCGCCTTGTATCGTGCTCATGACGCTGATTGGCTGCATGACCGAATGTTGCGGTCAGCTGCTCAGGTTGTCCTGATACCAACGAGCGGTGCACTACGCATAGCTGGTGGTACTGCGTCAGTTCCTTGGTGTTAAACCATTTCAGCTCTTCAAACGCGTCGGATATGTGGTCGTGCTTTTGTCGCCCGGTCACGACTCGGGCACAACAATTCAGTATTTTCTGAACTCTGTGCAGTTGTGTCTCTGTACATGCGCCGTATGCTGAGATGCAATAGCCGTTTTCACGATGTTTTTTTTTGCGCGAAATGTTTTAAAACATTTTAAAATGTTTTAAAATGTCTTAGTATTAGCCGATTTATCGATGGACTAATTGGCGAAAAAATGTTTTAACCCTCGCACTGCGGTCACATACGGCGAGAGTTAAAACATTTATCGCAAATTAGCACATCGTGAAGACGACTACCACTGAAACATTTTAAAACATTTTAAAATGTTTTAAAACATTTCGCGCAAAATAAACCATCGTGAAAACGGATAATATCTCACCATTGAGACGGCTAGAGCCTGGACGATGGGCTTGATCACAGCCATCGGCATAACATGTTTGGCATGGCATAGTGCGATAAGACACGTTGCGCTTTGTGTAGTTTATCTAATGCGTTTGAGTAGTTAAGGTCGCCTATCCACTTTTACTCCGAGGTTCTTAGCCACTCAGCTGCCATTGACAGTTGATGCCACAAAAGCACAAATCTGTACACGGGTTTGCAATTATCAGCCATGAACGGCGTTCCGATGAACTTTACATTTTGACGTCTTTTAGGCATTAATTTCATGATGTGTTTGCAAAACCATGTGAAAAGTATGTCAAGTGCCTGCTCCATTTGCGTGATCATTGCTTGGATGTCGTTTTTTTTCCTTGTGATAAATATTTGTGCGTCATCTTGAAATTTTACTATTGACACAGAATCGGGAACATATAGACTAAGGTCGTTTACGTATATCATATACAGTATACAGCTCAGAGATCTGCCTTGAAATACTCCGATCTTGTTCCGCTTTGCCCTTGAAACTGTCGTAGTACCGTCTGTGTTTGTAGTTTGCACCTGCTGGGTGTGGCCAGCTAAATAACTTTTGAACCATTTAGTGTCGATGCCATACATGTGTAAGTTTGGAAGCAAGGTTGTGTGTAGTACTACATCAAAGCATTTGGTGAGGTAAATTAGCAAAAGCATGGAAATTTTTGCCTTGATCCATGGCTGGAATGATTTCGTCGATAGATCACGTGAAGTGCAGTTTCGGTTGAGTAGCCTCTCCTGTAACTATGTTGAGCGCTGGACAACATATCGTAAGTCTCCATGTATATAGTGCATCAATTGATTTTGAACTACTTTCTCAACTATTTGCATTATTGCTGGTAATAGTAGTGTCAACAACTTCACATGACCAATGTGAGTAGGCACACTCCCTTTAAGCATAACATGGCCTATTCCACTGAAAAACTGTTGCACAATGTATATACTCAGCCCGTGAGATCCGGTGGAGTTTGAGCTTTTCATGCTGACTAGTGTGGCGTACAGTGTGTCCATGTCGACCGGGTGTACTTTAAATGAGCCGCTAGTGACACGCGGCAGCGTACTGGCAAAACACTGTCTAGTCTGGGTACACTGGCGGCGGTGGTAGGTCCCACAGAAACGTAATACTCGTTGAAAGTGTCAGGTGTAATGCTGGGCACACTTGTCTTCTGCTGTTTGCGTCCTATGAGAGGACGCAAAGTGCGCCGCATACTATTGCGCCCAGCACCGGCCAGTTCACGCTTCATGTGCTCCACACAATGCCTACGTATGGAGCAGGGACTATCATGGGCTGGGTGCACCCATGGGTGCCCACTCAATTCTTCCAAATGTCTGGGTTGGGTATCGCATTTTTTTTACTTTTCATGGGACTGGTGGGCATGGTATGAGTTATGACAATTTTGGAATAATGTCGCTAAGAGTTATTTTGTACTTGAAAGCCAAATGTTTAACCAGGTAAACTATGTTTTTTGTAATATGATATAGGACGCTTAAACACATACCTTTGGCAATTATATAATAACAATAAATCGTGGGTAAGTAATAGGGCAGTCAGATTTTTTTAAAACCATGTTGATCCTAGAGTTGATTCCCAATATGATAAATTGTTGAACTGCAAAAGTGTTCGATAAGTTCAATCATCAGCAAACACAGGTGGCTAATATTTTTATCGTTAATAGTATGAAAAGTCAACATGCTAGGGTAATGGTTGCGAATTTGTGAAAAATAATTATCTGCCTTATCATGAATGGGCCCCAATGGGCATGGGTATAATATTAATGAATTTGAATGGGTCTGGTCTGGTGGCTTGGTGGTTCATGGGATTCGGCTGGGTTGGGCTTGGGGTTTGGGCACCCATGATAGTCTCTGGTATGGAGGCACGACACAAAAGATTGACTTCTTTGTAGTCAGATGAGTTCGACCGAATAGCTTTGTTACGTAGCCTGATGACATTATTTGTCTCAGCTGTAACAGGTGGCGCCCTTGTCTGACGTGTTTCAAGCGTCTAACAGGTGCCACGTGTCCAATAACGTCAATAACATCTGGAGGAAAGATTTCCATTGTGCAGTTGTACCGTCGGCTATAAACACTTCAAGACCAAGGCTTGGGCGCCGCTAGTCGCTCGTTGAACGCCTCAAAATCGATCCGACTGGAGGATGCGCCGCAGCAACACGGGTCTATGACCACCTGGACATGGTCTGCTTGGTCTAAAATACAGCGCGGGTGACAATCATGTGGTCTCCGTAAGTGCTTAGTAACGCCCCGCAACGAACCAACTAGTTTCGGACTAACACGGCTACAACATCAAGCAAGCTGCTGCGGGCTATACGTCGGACTGTCGCTGTTACAGAGGTGCAAGTTATACGCAGACAAAGTCCGGTTCAAAACACTGCCGAGACTACATGTATCTGTTTTTAATACACAACAGTTGAAATCACCGGTGAGAATAATGAACGACTTGGGGTGGTTGGCTAGCATATTGTTGCAGTTTGGGGCTCAAGGTCATCAAATGTTGGCGGTCACGCTGTTCGTACGTGTTTTTTTAACACGATACCATCGAGGCAAATCAGAAAATGTCTGCTTTTTGGTGGTGACTGATACCCATACGCTCTCAGGTTTGGAAATGCTCGTTTCCCTGTGGTTTTGGGAGGTGATAATACGTTGAAATATGAATCATCGCTGACAAAAACCTGCTTCACCTCCATGACCGCTTGGCTAGTTTTACAGCTTCTAGCCTAATCGTTGCGGACAATGTTATAACCGGCAATGGCTATAAACGATCAGGCCGCTAGAGGTGATGCCATGTTTCGCATACACATAATACATCAAATTCGTAAATGTGATGTAGATCATAACGAATATCGGGAAGTTTTGGCATTAAAGATTGAATGTTGAGATGACCTACGAGTAAATCGTCGGCTCTGATGTCACCATGTCGTCTCAGGTTGGCCCACAGCAGGGTGCGGGCAGACTGGACCAGCAGCAGACCGTATAGTAGTGTCCCGATCACATCCACGGGGCCTAGATGAGCACGGCTGCGTCTCAATGGTCGTGCCATTGCCGATGTTGCAGCAACAATGTTCCATTGTAGTAACCGTTGTCGTTGATTATTCTTCGTTGATCGTTCTCTTGACAACACGAAAAATCACCGTCTCACTGTCCCAGCACGTCCTGAAGTTACGGTGTCAGCGGCACCAGCGACACCACGAGGCAGCCCAGGCCACCAGCTGTACCGGCGTTTCACGTGTTATCATGGACCTCTCAACTTCTCTGTCCTCTTTCAACCACGAAGAATCAATTTCTCACTGTCCCAGCACTGACCGAAGTTATGTTACGGTGTCCCAGTACTGCCACTTAGTGATACGAACGCTTTATAAGGTGTGCGCCTCGGCGCGGGTGCGTAGGGAGGAGAGCGGCGGCAGCGTGCGCACCCGTGCGCAGCGCCAGACCAACTGGCGAAGCGGAATATTTCGACAGTTGCCTACTGTCAATGTCCGCTTCTTGCGTTTTGGTCCCTTTTTTTATCTCGAGAAAAATTTACCATGTTATTCCGCCTAAAAAATTATTTTATGAAGGAGTAGGCCATGGGGCCAGCTAGGAGAGTCTCTGCAAGACACTCAGCCCGCGCCGGGCCGGTTTCCAGTGCCATCTGACTCGGGCCGGGGGTGGGGGATGTTTCGACATCCCCCTCCTAACTTGGCTCCTATGGGACATAGACATCAACCAAAATTACCGTTTGAGAGCTCGTCAAAAGGGATTTTGAAACTATTTCGGTAAACAATTTTCTCAAATCATTATTAGGGTAACCAGAGGTCATCAAAGGTCAGATTTTCCAGATTTAGAACATAGCTTCATATACCCTCAATTATCTCGGAAACTATGATTGCTTGGAGCAAACGATTGAAGAAGCATTAGATGGCTATTTAAATTTGAAATCGCATCCATGTCCTCGAATTTGAGCTCATATAAATATTTTTAGGCTCCAGAGGTCATCAATGGTCAAAAAAGCAGTTTTTGCTCAAATATGTTTTCATTAATAGCATTTTATCTAAGAACTACAGCGAATTTAATTTAACATTCTCTCGTCAACACGCTTTGAAACATTAACATGATGACCTCTTCAGGTCAACTTCCAAATTCAATATTTGTTCAAGGTCATATGGTGACCCAGATAGGTCATGCTGCTTATGGGGCGACGCGGCCGGACGATACAAATTACAGTGATGTCGTCGGCTCGCCTCTTATTCTTTATTCTTTCCATAGTTATTTAGCAATTATTGCTG
The DNA here is from genome assembly GCA_014673585.1 of Semibalanus balanoides. Lineage (NCBI taxonomy): Eukaryota > Metazoa > Arthropoda > Thecostraca > Balanomorpha > Balanidae > Semibalanus > Semibalanus balanoides. The sequence continues at coordinate 4,317 of VOPJ01005113.1, read as the reverse complement.
ATGAACCTCAGGATGACCTTTTAGAGATTTATGAGAAACTGATCGCACAATAGGCCATCCCAGGAATTTATTTCTAAATTAGCATCATCCTTAAAATATCAGCCTGATCCAAGTCAGATTTTCAGAATAGGAAGCACCAAGTTTATTTTTTCGTTCACTTATTAACCCTTTCCTGGAGGGATGAAAAAGTTATACCGAAATTTTTTTTCTGTCGGGGGGGTCATTCGGCCCCCCCCCTTCAGATCTCCGCTGCCATTAGAGCTAGGAAACATGACTTGTGTGTGTGATAAGTGTCGGACCAATGAACTCTTTTTGATAAATTTTAGTGACCTTGGGTCATTATCCTTCAAGGTCAAATGACGTCACCAAAATTTATTTTTTGTCAAACATGATATTTTCAGGAAACTTGCCAATTTATCTCGGAAACGTATGGCCGCTAAGAGGCAATCCGAAAAATCACTGTAAAGCGGTTTTATTGTCTTTCACCAATAAGGCATCAATAAATGACCTCAGGTCAATGTTATGGATGTATGAGTGTCAACAAATTTGTTAAAAAACCTGTTTTCCAGCAAATGTTTGTTCGTTAATAACTTTTTATCTAAAGTATATTCAGCAACTTATTTTGTAAACATCGTATTATCTCTCGTCATTTGGCAGTTTTCGAATCATTATTAACTTTGTCAAATCGAAAATTTGACCCGGGTCAAGGTCAAGGTCAAAGATTCAAGGTGGACGTAGTCGCGTCAAAATGCATATTTAAAAGACGTGTATTGACAAGCAAACATTTTGAGACCATTTGTGAGTCTCTATGATGTTCTATGTCACGAGTTATTGATAAAAAGGTAGTGGTGACTTGAATGACCTTTCCAAAAGGTCACTTACTAAAAAATTCATCCTTTTCATCAAGAAGGGCCTTAAGATGATATTATACTTGAAAATAATTGGATGATGCATGTATAAACCCCTCGTTTTTCATTTTCACCATATATTTTTTGGAAGGAGATTAGCATTTGACCTGACATCATGTCATCAAATATTTGATATCACCCTGAAACTTTCAAACATTTTATTTGGCATGTTTTCTTACATACAATCCGTATTTTTTTAAAACGTCTTTAAAATAAAAAACTTGCACATTTGTTGAAAAAAAAAGTAAAAAAAGGAATTCAAATTTAATTTTGACATTGAGATAGCCTCTGAAAAACAATCAATTTTTCTAACAATGGCTGTTTTTGCTAACCTCCTTCTTCAACACACCAAACTCTCCATGGTGCTTTAACATTCAAGATTTTGTGTCAAACGGCCGAACAACCACCCTAAAAAACTGTCCTGGACCCCCTCCAAATAATTCATTTTGAAAAAGTACACCCTTTGCATGCCGCAATGAAATAATGTAGGAAAAGCCAGCAAGTTTGAAGATTCTGAGTTGAGTACTGAATGACCCGTACGCGAAACACCTCAAGGGGGTGGGCGATTCGCCCCCCCCCCCGACAGTAATTAGGATTAAGGGGAGGTCAGGAAATTGGACCTGACCTTGGGCCAACAATATAATAAATCCGAGATATAAGACTTAGGTAGTCATGCTCTTTATGACAGGTCTGTAAGTACGAACCGATCCGCCAAAAAATGTGGGCTGTTGGTGGACCGCACATTTTTTGGAGGTGGGTCACGTGAACTAGCTGGGTGATCTGATCTGGTATGACCTATTGCCCGAAAAATATCAAATGCTGTATACAAGATGAATGAACAGGAACTGCAAATTTGGCGGCGCTAGCGCCGCTGTTTTCCCGATATCCTGGAAAACCCTGAGGGAGGTGTCTAAATACCCCCCTCGGCTTGGCGCGGGTTAATTGTATTCGTTTTATCGTTTTCCTTACTTGTATAAGCAATTGCAAAACTCGTCATGCCGCGAAACGGCACTAAATTTGCCAGGTGTTAATTATGAATTGCTGGATTTTGACTGCTGCAAGGACAATTTGTAATATAAATTTGTTACCGTTGTCCCCACATCCAAGGTCTTGTTTGTGGGATTATCTGTTGTTTGCCCCTGATCCGCGTGTAGTTTAGTCGGTAAGCTTAATTTCATTCAATATATGTGTATTTTTTTGCTAAGGGGAGCATGGGCCCAGTGGCCCCCCGCCCCTTGGCTAAGTCCCTGCAGAGAAGCAAAGGCTTCCCCATTTCAGTAACTTCTGCTTTGAGTGCGAAATGCATCTAAAGGCTAATCTTTTGAACCGTGATTGCAGTGTGAAGATTAGTTCGGACCAGCTTTGACCCGGACCATGTTGCAACATTATTATCAGATACCATGCAGATGTATGTACCTTGTACCATGTAGATGCCATGTACATTGTACTGCTTTCATTGCAACAATTGGAGATGTTAGCAGCTTTTATGTTCTGCAAAGGTGCATTTTATACCTATGTTTTTTTTGCATGCCGCATGGGTGTAAAACAGGTTTAATAATAAGCCAGTTATTTGTTTTCTATGCGTACCAACAGGGCAGTCAACTAAAGTAATTATGCAAGGCATGACATCTGGTTCCTAACTCACACTCTTGGAACCTTGCATTGTGTTGTTTTTGTTTATGCTAATAATTGCGTTGGGTGATAGTTGTAGCACTCAAATGTTTATATTCATGTTTTTTCTTATATTTGGGTGCTCTTGCGACCAAAATTATTATCGTCTTCCCGTTATCCGTTACAAGCCATTTTCTTAATGTCCCATTTCCATCCATTCCGGTTCCATTCCCATTTCCGTGCGCGATTTCCGCTCCATGAAGGGCTCTATTGGGGACTCTCGGCGATAGGATGACCGAATCTTGAATTATCGAATTGCCTATGTTTCTGTAACTTACCATATCGGTGTCAGAGTCTTTTACTTCTTATATCGTTGTCTGAGCCTATGACTAAGTTATCTGTTTCCATTGAGTTGTATTATGAAACGTCTGTTATCTACCTTATTCCGTTAACTTAATCCAAGTAACATTTGAACAGGTGGTCTATAAACTATCTCTGGCTTGTCCAATATATTTTGCAGACGTGAATAAGGCATTTAAATGAGATAAGGACTCAGGTTTTTATAATTATTTAGAGGTGGGTAGAAATGCTTGTATCATATGACCCGTTCTCTGTCAAATAATACTTTTATAAGACAAGCTTAATAAACGAGCACTTGGTAATTTAATTTTCCTTTCAGAGAACGTATAAGAGCAAAAAATGCATAACATGCCAGTATCTAGCTTTCTAGTCACATCATGCAGATAAGGTACGCAGGGCTGGTAAAAATGGTTGAGGTTGAACCCGAACAAATCTTGCTGAAGCAAAGTGACCCTGAAACTAGAGCATTGTAGCTGAAGCAGATTACACTGCCACATATTCTTAGCAAACATTGCTTAAATGTATTACCTTCAAATGACGTTTTCACAACCGAAAACAAAAAATAAATAAAAAAGTAGTCCTCTCTCGCCATTACAATGGTTTTTGAAAGGCCGGAATAATGTTAACGGCCTTTTCGGCCCGAATAAAACTTAAAGGGCTATTCCTGGCGCTCGTTTTATGTATCATGATCGTACTTTTTACCAGCCCTGAATATACATGTGTTTTGTGTTCTTTTCTTACCAAGTCCCATGTGAGATGGCTGGAGGAACGTCCTCTTGGCTGAAGCACAGTCGTACGTCTGACAAACAAGACTCTCAAGTTGACGTCCCTATCGCCGTACTGTTTATCGCACAATTCAAAAAACAGGTAATCTTCTCGGACCGTTCGATATTTGATAGATTGCAGCGTTACTTAGGAGTGATGCCGGCCGGGCCGCTGACACTGATAACAGCTGAAGCACACCACATGGCCTAGGACGCTGGACTATTACCGTGGCTAGGCTTGCGGCTGGTTAGGCTTTTTGTGTGTCTGAACTCCGAATCGATGTTCTCTACAAACACCTATATCTATTACTTATACAGTTGGCAACATACACTTTACAAGGTGCCAATTAATCAACAATTTGGGATGCTGTTCCTAGCTCCAAAGTTTCCAGGGCTGGGGTAAGTGCCTTGCCTCCACGATTGCTGTACCTCCCCGCCAGCTTCTGGTCCTGACTGTACACCGTCCCAGTAACGCCGCCTGTCGTATCGGCCCCGGAAGACGTCGCCACCATCTGATATTAAGCAGCAGTGCACTGAACTTGAAACACTGCCCCTATCAGCGTGTGGGTGGGGCGGGGTAGACCTTGTCACATGACGTCTATGAGCCGGTCTCGGTGTCTGCTATCATGAGACGCCGGCGTTATCTGGCCGTGTTTGTCTTGCACCACCGTCAG
>VOPJ01005112.1:0-25415 GCA_014673585.1 Semibalanus balanoides | reverse complement strand
TATACAGTAAAGGTGGTCTAATTTTGTCTTTGAAAGGTTGTAACTCAGTCATTTTTGAAGATATTGGCTTCAAACCTGCTACACACATTCATTGGGATCATCTAAATTACATATATTCCGAATTTTTTTATTTTTGTTAATTCAAAAACCAAAAAAGATGTCTTAGGATTTCTCAAATTTTTTTAATTTCAGCAAATTTAAAAATCCGAAATGGCAGTTTGATAGCCAAAATTATTACTTGTTGTTTGGTATATGACAATCGAGTTTATCGTCAAAACTGTACTTTTGACAGCGTTTTTCGCAAACCCTCATTTTTCAACAAAAAACGCAGGATATGACGTCACTCTGACGTCATTTCCGGTTGATCAATCATAGTCTCATCTTTTTCCATATGGCAGGATGTGTCAAATTGATATGAAACAAGGTACTGACAGTTTGGTGACTATAACGAAGTTGGTTTAGTAGATATTGCAGAATAACGGGAGGGGGGCTATAAATAGCCCCCCCCCCAGTAACTCGCGGGTCAAGAATGTAACGGAGTAAGGGACTTGATTATAAGGTAGCGGAAGTTACTTGGTCCGTTACCACTTTTGAAAAGTAACGAGATCGTTACTCCGTTACTGAAAATAGTAGTTCCGTTAGTAACAGAAGTTCCCCACCACTGAAAATTGTATAGCATTAGATTCCTCAGATGACGGGCAACAAACTGTTTTTTACCGCGTTGCTCTATGTGGTTGTTTTTGGAAGTCAACGGGGGGGGGGTTTTTAGTGACTCCCCCGTAAGGCGAAGGTGAGAAAAGCTGCCGTAGGGCGAGGGATAAAGCATTGTGCCCCACCAGTGCTCAAGGCAGGGGGGATATGTGCAACCTCGGATAGGCCATGGAGGCTCTTTGTTGAACTCATCTTCTTTGTCTTTAGGTTGATTATTGGTTGGGTTGTGCCCCCTGATTTGCCCCCTCCTGCAGTAAATCCTAGGTAGGCCACTGCCCGTGTAAGTGTGTTTTTTTTGGGGGAAGGCGCTTTAGCGAGTTGCGGATTGCGCCCGGAACTTCACTCCGATCCACTCAAAGGCAGGCCACTCCAGAGTCCTGACTCCGTGTATTGCTCCATCGAGCCATCCAGCACGGTACCACCGCGCTCAGATGCGCGATCGAGCGACCGAACAAGGCTCTTGGAGAGCCTTGGAGAGGATCTGACCCTGCCAGTCATCGGTGCTTGGTACAGCATCGTCCTGCTGCCTTGACGCACGCGGCTCGCTCGTCGCCGCTACACACACCCGTGTCGTCATGAGCGCACCGCCGCACAGTGCTGCCATCCGGCGGCGGAATAGTCTACTACAGCTTCGCGGATCAGTCGCCTCTTGGATTAACATTAGCTCGAGCGAAGGATTCCGGGCGAAACGGGAAACATTTTGTACTTATGCGTTTAAGCCAGGAGGGTCAGCGAAATAAAACGTGATAAAATACCCTGATTCAGGGTATTTTTAAGCTGACGGAGATTCGCCCGGAATCCGAACACATAACTTATTTGAACTATCAGTAAATGAACGCACCGAACTCGGGACAAAGCCGCAACGCATGGGAATATCTGCCGTGACAAAACTAAACACAGCACGCCCTCGCTGCGCTCTTTCCCAACCCACCTCGCTTGCACAGAAGCAAAAGCAACGTGCGAATATATCTAAAATCAGGCGCAAAATCGGAATAAAAATCATTCCGACCATGCATAACTGAAGATAAAAAGAAAAATACACGTTATTAGACATAACACACCCACATATCATCATTCCAGAGCCGTTCAGTGCTCCTCCGGTACGTTTCACTGTTGATTCCACTCTGGTGTGCCTCTACCGTTTTTCGGAAGAGGCTCCCGTGACTGTTCATTTCCACCGGCTCTAGGGTGCCTCTACCGTTTTTCGGAAGAGGCTCTGCGACTGTTCATTTCCACCGGCTCTGGGGCGCCTCTACCGTTTTTCGAAAGAGGCTCCCGCGATTGTTCATTTCCACCGGTTTTGGGAGCGGCAGCAGCGATCGTCGTCTCTACCAGTTTCGGTAGAGGCAGCTGCGATAGTCATATCTGCCTACTGCACTGCGTGTAACCAGGCACCACTGTAATCCACTACTGTTCTCCGGTAGCCTTCTGGGTCGGACACCTCGCCCGGCCCTCTTCTGATTGGCTGACGCGCGATCGCTCAGCTTCCCCATTGGCTATCAGACCGCCGTCAGAAAAGAGGTGATCTCTGATAGATTGCAGCTGGTCTCTCATCGGCTCATTCGAATCATTGCAGAGCGACGTCGGCTTTGATTGGTTTGAGCTCGGGATTGCCGAAGTCCCATCGGTCAACTCGTCTGGCTGTCGGGTTGTTGAATCTGGTTGGTTGTTGCACTTGCCCCGCCCGTTTTCATTGGCCGCCGTCTAGGAGCAACCTTGACACGGCCGATCTCATTGGCTGCCCCGTGGTTCCAGAGACGGCCGATCTCATTGGCCGTCCTCGTGGCTGTTCCCGAGGCGGCGTGGCGGACGGTCGCTCGCTTAGAACGTCTTCGAGACGCGCTCGTACACCGTCCAGGCCATGGCGGCCATGAAGGTGCGACGCAGCACGCGCGGCGCCAGCCCGCCGAAGAAGGCACGAGAGCCGCCCTCCTGAGGACAACAGAGATGGGTGTTAGGGTGCATGTCACGGACACATGTGCGGCCGAACCCACCCACCGCGCACGGTGTGCTGGGTGGGTTGGCACGAAACGCTGTACCAACGCAGTACTCTACTATATGAGGAGACAAGTCGATTTATGCTATGTCATAAGGTGGTGATTAAAAAAAGGATATTAAACACGCATAGTCAAATCAATTAAATATAAATGTTTAAGTATCAATTAAGAGATCGCCACAGACTCATCAGCAAACGAAATGAAGGCATAAGCCCATCAAATGAAGATGGTTACATTACATACATCTGCTAAACTGCAAATAACATGGATTGACAACAATGGATGAACCCCAGAGTAGCTAGGCGTCCGTGCCTTGACAACGGATAAACCCCAGGGTAGCCAGGCGTGATAAACCCCAGGGCAGCTAGGCGTCCGTGCCTTGACAACGGATAAACCCCAGGGTAGCCAGGCGTGATAAGCCCCAGGGCAGCCAGGCGTGATGAAACCACAGACTGGTCAGGCGTCAGCACTGAGTGACCAACATATAACAGATCCCTGCCACGGACAGTTAACCGCTCCGTACATTAAACACACGTCCTCCCTGTTGAGGACTGACGAACACTTTACAGCAGCCCGAAGAATCAACAATCCGACGGCCAGTCTGTAATAAATATGTTTAATATTTGTGTTTTAAACCAGGCCTGCAGTCAATATGTCACAGAGGAGGTCAGAAGGGGAGGCGATAAACAGCTCCCCTGAGACAACCTCCGCTGTCACAGGCGCCATCAACACATGAGCACGAGACCAGCAAATATTTGGGAAACGTGACCATTTCGAAAGGTTATTTTCGTCGAGACAAGGAACTGGGACCCAACTGTGCACTAGAACCAACAACATCTGCGTAATTTCCAGCAAAATGTCAGAAAGTCCTGATGCGTCAAATGTTTGTAAAACGTCGTTCCGCCACGAGAACGCGCTGTTGGCAGCGCATGACTCTGCAAAGCATCAACTTGTGAACAGCTGTGTATTGTATACTCTATAACCATTTTTATGACGTCAATACGCTACGAAGAGGCATGAAAAGCGATCACTGTGCATGTTTTGATGACGTCATCACATAAGACGTCACAGCTCATGGCTCTGTTAACCATCAAACTATGAACATCTGTGCATTCTGATCACTTTTGGCGTTAATACAACATATGTAGATTAGTGTCTTGGTTCTAAGTGACGTCACACTGTGGTACTGTTTACGTACTTGGCCACGCAGGCACCAGTTAACGTACTTGGCACGTGATACCGCATGATTTCACCATTGAACGCTCTCACTGGTGACGGTAAGGTCTGTTTCTAATTACGTTCTGACAACGGGTACAATTGCTCTTAAATTCAAGCTTAACGGTACACTAAATGCATTTTAGGTTATAACGATACACCGACTGCATTTAGGTATTATTATGCATGGTGTCGCATTTCCAGCCCAACTCCCCTGGACCGGCGACTTGAGGTCTGATTGCAAAGTATTCAGCGAACCCATGGGGATCAAACCCGCGGCCAATGGCCAACGGATGACTATGGTGTAGCTTAAGTCACCACATAGGGGTGCGATGCTGCAACAACGCATCACATTCGGGACTGGGACTGGGGACAGGACAGGACAGGGACGGCGACAGGGACGCGACAGGGACAGAGACAGAGACAGAGAACAGAGACAGAGACAGAACAGAAGACAGAGACAGGGACGGCGACGGCGACGGCGACGGCGACGGCGACGGCCGACGCACCGGCGACGGGCGACGGGGACGGGGACCCGGGGACGGGACGGGGACGGGGACGGGGTCACTGGGGACGGACGGGACGGGGACGGGACGGGGACGGGGACGGGGACGGGACGGCGACGGCGACGGCGGACGGGGACGGCGACTGGGACGGCGACGGCGACGGCGACGGGACGGCACGGGCGACGGCGGACGGGGACGGCGACGGGGACGGCACGGGGACGGCGACGGGACGGCACAGGGACGGCGACAAGGGACGGCGACCAGGGACGGGCGACAGGGACGGCACAGGACGGCACAGGGACGGCGACAGGGACGGCGACAGGACGGCGGACAGGGACGGCGACAGGACGGCGACAGGACGGCGACAGGGACGGGCGACAGCGGACGGCGAACAGGACGGCGACAGGGACGGCGACAGGACGGCGACAGGACGGCGACAGGGACGGCGACAGGACGGCGACAGAGGCGGACAGGACGCGACGGGACGGCACAGGGACGGCGACAGGGACGGCGACAGGACGGCGACAGACGGCGACAGGGACGCGACAGGGACGGCGACAGGGACGGCGACAGGGACGGCGACAGGGACAGCGACAGGGACGGCGACAGGAGCGGCGACAGGAGCGGGAACCGGGACGGCGACAGGGACGGCGACAGGGACGGCGACAGGGACGGCGACAGGGACGGCAGACAGGCGACGGCAACAGAGCGGACCGGGACGGCGACAGGAGCGGGAACCGGGACGGCGACAGGGACGGCACAGGAGGCGGGGAACCGGGACGTGACAGGGACGCGTGACAGGAGACGGCGACAGGGACGGCGACAGGAGCGGGAACCGGCGACGTGACAGGACGGCGACAAGGGACGGCGACAGGAGCGGGAACCGGGACGTGACAGGGACAGCGACAGGGACGGCGACAGGAGCGGCGACAGGAGCGGGAACCGGGACGGCGACAGGGACGGCGACAGGGACGGCGACAGGGACGGCGACAGGGACGGCGACAGGGATCAGCGAGGGACCTGGGCGGACAGAAGAGGGACGAAAGGAAAGGGGACGAGAGAGAACGAGAGGGGAAGGAAAGGGAGACGACGGGAAGCAATGTGGTACATAGGGATGGCAGCAGGGTCTCCGTGCGTGGGTAGCCTCCACGCCGTCATAGCCGCCAACTACGACGCAGTAGGAACTTCCGACGCGTGGAGATTGGTAAACAGGTGACCTTTCGACCTGTGACTGGTGCGTACTAGTTTCGAGATATCAGAACACGGTCCTGAAAACCAGAGCTGGTCCGCTGGCGGGTACGTGGTGGGGTCCCGGAGGGTCGATGAGGGGGGAGGGGGGACAGTAAGAGCGTCGTGCTGCCAAGGGCGGCGCCACCTTCCGAAATTCAAGAGGGGAGGGGGGACAGACGCATTTTGGAGTAGATTCTTTCCACGCGACGTCCATAGGCGTAATGTTTAAATCCGAAAATGTTTGGGGAAAATGTCCCCCCTGGCGCCGCCCCTGCGTGCTGCTAGACCAGAGGTTAGCTCTCAAAAGGTCGGAAGTTCAAAGGTCACCATAAACAAGTCAGCATGTGCCGAGTGAGCCGCTTGGTTCCAGGCTCTGTATCCCCTTCCATGTGACAGATATGTGTCAGAGGTACATGAACGACAGAGGCGGAGACCTCCCACTCTGAGGTCGCTAAGCAGAGAAGGCCCTTCGCTTTCCAGCTTTCCTCGACGAGTTCCAGCTCCACAGCTGATGTCTGAGTCTGTCTGTGTGTCAGTGTGTCTGGGCGTGTGTGCGTGACATTGAGTGTTGCTGATTTATATAGCCAAGTCGAATATGTTTTTTCCTTTTTTAACAGATTAAGTCTGAACTTTTATGGGGATGTATTTCTGAGATCATAGTCCTATGTTTAGAAGGGCTTTGTTGCGAGGTCAGTGACCCATACCATTGATTGGCGCAGTTCCCGTTCACATGTAAAATATAAAACACACAGCTGCACAGCTGCACATGCTACAAAGCCTTGGCAGTCGGCACGGAGAATCATTTCGCTTCAAAGCTAGCCGCCTCAGACACGTGATCTCTAACGACCCAGGTAGGTCAGCAGGTTGCACGGCCCCGTTTCTCTGGCTTCATTACCCCCCCCCCCCCCGCGGCCAGCCCTTTCCTGTCATTCCAGCTTGTCACGGAAAATCGTCCAGCCCCCCCCCCCCCCCCCCACCGAGTCAGGTCCAGGCCCCCTTCGATGGACTGAACTGGAACGGGAGCCTCGCGAACACTCACCTCTTCATCCCCCCACACCCCCTGGTCACCTGCTCCTGCGCCAGACAGCTATTTTTACCACAGGACAAAGCATGGACTGCGTGACCTGACATATATTATTTACAAGCCCCCAACCTGAGTAAACACACACAAAAAAAACTTTGTGCAGCCGCCAGCACAAGTCACGTCCAAGCTAGCAAGTGCTGTACCATTCTCTGTACATTGCTTACTCCGCCGAGCACTGCCTGCCTCACGACTCACATCGCCTACCGAAGTTCCGTGAAGAGAACTGGGCAGCGGGAGGAGCCTCAGACCATCGCTCCCAGCGGTGGAGGTCCTACCGCAGTGCCACAGTGCCAGAAAGTGCCAACGTCGGCGAGCTCTGGGCAGCGGGGGAGCCTCAGACCATCGCTCCCAGCGGTGGACAGGTTCTACCGCAGTGCCACAGTGCCAGGCAGTGCCAGCGTCCGGCAGTTACGTGGAACAGGTAAAGAGCGACAGCTCGCGGTGGCGCGGGGGGGGGCGCTGTGCCAGCGGTGCTCGACCACCCGAACCCAGCCAGGTCAAGCGGTCGAGAGGGAATGAACGAGCCGGTTCGAGCCGACGGGTTGTGTCCGGCGGACGAAAATATACACAGCAGTTGACGCCAGCCACAGCTGCTCTCTCGGCTGGTAACCGGTTCCAAAATATCCCTTCCCGTTATATGCCAGCTATCTAGTCCAGCGGACGGCAATGTCACACCGCTGTCATTGTCGGCTAAATTGGCAGTACCTGACCGACGTAAAGACAACAAGGAAATGCAAAGAGCAATCAAACCTGCAATTATCAAATCCTCTCGATGAAAACTGTGCCTTCCGTATCAGTTCCTCGCTGATATCGGTAACTATTGGTGCTAGTTCTGAACCAACACGCCACAGATTCTGGGCCTGGAGGCTTTCTGAGCTTTGATCAACACTTCTGGCGTTTCAGTTTCTTTCAGCTAATTAAACAAGTGACAAAACAGCACACACTCCACCACCCAGATCCACTTCCTGCACGACCCTCTCCCCCCTCCCCCGCCCACTGCAAACGCCCAGGGCAGCGCACCACTTGCTGGAGGAACGCACGAACCCTTCCCACTCCCCCCCCCCCCACATCCGCACCAGGAACGCCCGCACACGGGGGCGCGAGTAGACCGGCGGCCAACATCGCAGTAGTGAACGCTTGGGTGACCCCTGGAGCGGCCAACCATTCGCATTCCTGTGATCCCGAGTTTTCGTCCGGTGTAAACCGGCTGGTCATTCCGGCCGACTGTGGCTCCACCGACCCCACACGGGGACGGGTCTGCGGGTGTATTAATGTAACTACACGGCTAAATACTTGGGGACCCAACAACCGTCAATCTAGATGAGAGTGACATTCGTGTAATGTGACATATTCCGTTCCCGGCGCATCCAGGACAAGAACTGTGTGATTGTTTTTTTTAGGGAGGGGGGGGGGACGTGGTTGGGGATGGGTCAAATTGCAAAAAGTCTTACATAATTCTGAAACTCATCGGATTTCGCTTGCTTATGATAGCCGATTTAAAACATCTTTCCTTTTTATAGGTTGCTTAGATATTCTATATCAGGAAATGTGTCAATTTTGCGCCGATTTCAGACATTTGATTGGGGGGGAGCATGACCACCTTGATCCCCCGGATCTGCTAGTGGACATATCGAGACGAGGACCACCTTCCTACGTTGGCGGTACGTTGTGGATAAATCGGGTGGGTCATTGGCGGAAAGAATGGCGGACAATCGCCTATGATTTCCTAACACATAACGAAATTTACCATACACTTCTTATAACAACGGCACTACTTCGCAATTCTAGACAGTTTCGCTGTGAACGGTCGTTGGTTCGACTCCCACCGAGTCTCCCACTTTGCCGCCTCATCCGACCCGGAGAGGTCCTTGGAAAGGCCTCGTAAACCGAATCCCAGAGACAGGAGTAGGAGCGCCTCCTGTAATCAGGCGAAAATCCTGTTGGAGGTGAGAGCGAATAAAATAAAACGAGCTTAAAAATACATGAAACTTGTGACCGCTGTTTATGAGTGGTTGAGGTGCAGTGGCGGAGGGGGTAACGAGACAGTGGTACCATCACGCCACCATCACCCCCTACCATCCCCCCTCAGAGCAGTCGCCAGGTACACAGAGACACTCAGCCGAGCTCTCTGATAAGCCGACTCGGCAGCGTCACCAGCGCGGCGAGGCGAGGTGAGGTGACCAGCGCGGCGGCTGGGTAGGTTGCGAGGGTGCTGCGAGGCTGATAACTTGGCTTGGAGGCGACTGGGGTAGAAGGGAGCGGTACAACAGCCAAACTGTGATGTGTTCTCCTACCGTCATTCTGCCTTGTTGACAGTGCGTTAATGACACTGTTTGTGATGACGAATAACGATACTAACGTGACTATGAGTATTAGCATAGATAACTGTAGTAACTGTAGCATAGATAACTGTAGTTACTGTAGCATAGATAACTGTAGTTACTACAGTTATCTATGGTATTAGTATTATGATAGTGACATTTCATTGGTATTGGTACTCTGAGTCGCGAGAAGAGTGGAGGATTAAGTATATCTCGCATTTATCGTACTACAATTTGACCATCTAACAAAAATTCACAACATCCGACAAACATTTTTCCTAGCTCGCAGACAAGCCCCGGGGATGACACAATTTGAACACAGGTCGGTAGATGCAACAGACGCATAATTTACCAACATGCTCCAAACCCTGAAGACGTCTCTTCCTCACTTACGACCTCTTTACCCTTGAAGATCTAGCAGTACCCCCCAGCTTGCCACGCACGACACATCCTGCAGTTGCACCCTCTCGACCTTTATCCGTTTGCGCACCACGGCGAGCTTCATATATAGGCGGAGGCGGACACCCCGGCACATGTCCTGCTGCGGTGCCCGGCGCTGATGAGGGTGCGTCACCGCATCTTCGGGACGCTGTTCCCGGGACCAATGAGGACATCAGACAGACACGCGGTGGTGGTCCTGGGGGGGCCGCCAGGTTCCTCCAGAGTGATTATGACTACGGCTCGCTCCGCGAGCCCGGAGGGAGAATACAACAACAACAACAGCTTCATATATACCGTACTTTCTGTCGTCTGTTTCCGCTCCACAGCGCGTTTAATATATACCGTACCGTATGTCGTAACCGCGGGAACGAAGGCATTGACATAACACAGACCCGAAGAGCGAAACAGACAGACGAAGTAGAAACAGACGCGGCGCCACTGACAAGGCCCGGTTTTCATCACCGGTAAAAACAGTCCGACCTATCAGCGCCCAGAAGCGGCCTCCGGTGTCAACGGCGAGCTGTTGGCCAAGTCTCGCGCTGCACGCACTCCAAGCTATTAGGCACTATTATGCAATTATGCACTTACCTCACCATACTTCACATCTTACCGATAACGGATGCAGACGAGCTAAATATAGTTAGTTTCGGGTCAAGTTCAAGGGTTTCATAAAACAATCAAGAAACATATATTTAATTTACTTGTTTCTTGTGCATAAAGGACCGATTTAAAGCAAACTCTCATCATTGCAAGTTGCTGGGAGCTTTTCGAACTCGAAATGCGTCAGATTTTGATTGATACCAGCCCATTTACGACCCATGGCCCCGATGTCCCTCCCCTGGATCCGCCCCTGCTCGCTCCAGTCCGTCGCACCCGGCCGGAGTGGCGCCACATGGTGACGTCACCAGTGACGTCATGTCTCGCCCAATGAGACGGCCGCCGCCCGTCTAGCTCCGCCCCGCCGCAGTGTGTGGGGCCACTCGCGGGTCTGGGACTGACGGGGTACAGGACGACGGGGGTGGGGGGGGGAGGGGCTGGACTGAACTCTCACAGCTGCCTCGTGGATCGTGGAGGGTGAGACAGCGACGACAGGGACTGGTAGCTCCTGTCGCATGACCCGTTACAGATGTTCCTGAACGCTCAATGCGACTGACAAGTGGCAACTTATGTAGCACCAGCCAACAATGAAAAACACCAGAAATGCGCTAATGCCTCTCAGACAGCTAAGTTATGTTCCTAGGACGTTGCACACAATCAGCTGTCATATCGCAAGGTCGTAACGGGAAGAGCGGAAGACCAAACCGAACCCGTTCCACTTTCTGCAGGGAGGGGGCAGGGAGGGGGTTAATGAGGTGAAGGACGCCGGCGTCTGCGCAGTTTTTGCCGGCGACCTAACTCGTGTTCCAACATCAGTCACGGCCTGGTGCAGGGGTGCAAGGCGCAAGCCTAGATATATTCACCGGGCAGACCGCAGAGAGACACCGGGTCACAAAGTCTTGATGATGAATGACAAGCCAGATGCCCTGCTGCCACAATGGCGATGGTAGTGGCTTTACGACTACACACACCTGCTAGTTGCTACATATGTAAGGCTATACTTCGACAACGCACATACAGCCTTACAAGTTACAACGCACCTGCTAAGGCTATATTTCGCCCATTGCTGGTATCGTCACTTGGTATCCATCTGTTACAATGCGACCAGTACATCATCACAGTTACTTATTAATTGTTATCACCTGCTACAGTGTGACAAATATATCACCATAATATAATATATGTAACTGATGTAATAAGGTCACACACATAACATTGCGGCCAGAGCCGCTTTTTCAAAAACGCATCGCTAAATATTGAGCTGTCAAGTAAGCAGTCAACTCGGTTGTAAGACCAGACCTCACAAACCCACCACCCCTGTGTCAGAAACACAGATGCCACACCAGTTTCCGGTCCTGTCACCCCAGCATTCCCAACACAGCCACCGCAAAGATCCCATCCGCCCCCTGCCGCCTCATCATTCTCGGTAAGCTGAACACAGTGTCCACCCGCCTCCCGGCCGCCTGGTGCGCTGGTTCGAGATTATTTTGCTTCATATGACCCAGCTGAAGGTACAGCTGCCTCCTGGCGCGTGTTGCCCCGTGTCGCTCAGTACAGGGCCCCACGGACACACTGCGACACAGCGATTCTCCGAAACGATACCGCTCGGAAGCGAGCCAGTAGTGCAGACCGTTACCCTACCGGTCGCCCTTCTAGTGGGACTGCACTTCTCTCTCTTCAGTGCCCCTCCCCCCGGAAATAGCGAAGAGCAAGTGCGCAGTAGGATATACGCAGCGGTCAGGCTGTCGCTGAAATCTCTGCCTTCCCGAATGTGGTAAGAGTATTTCCAGCTGGAGCCAGAATATTTTCATCCGTAGCCAGAATATTTTCAGACTGTCGACAGAATTATAATACCTCGGACTATCGCCAGAATATCTCCAAATGTCGCCAGAAAAACTTAGACTGTCGCCAGAGGCAGAATGTCTCCGAATGTCGCCAGAATATCTCCAAATGTCGCCAGAATAACTCCTGATGTCGCCAGAATGTCTCCGAATGTCGCCAGAATATCTCCGACTGTCGTCATGATGAGCTGGACCGCTCGGGTTATTCCATCATGGAGAGCAACAGTTGGTGGATAATCGTCTCAGCATCTGACCATCCCACATAACCATGGCCACTTCAACATCTCACAGAGGCAGACAAATGTCACAAGGAGACCTCAGGAGCAAGACATGCATGATGCACATACATACAAACCAGACCAGGTCAACGAGGTCAGAACAGTAACCAGGGTTAAGAGGTCACAAAACCAGCACACCCGCTCTCCAGCCAGCCAGACAGGACAAACAGCGCCAAAAAGCGCCAGACCATAGACCAAACAGCGCCAGATGACCAGAAAAAGGGGGCCGGGCCCCCGCCAGCCGCCAGTACCGTCACCAATGTCAGCAGGCCAGCTGGTCGGGGACCGCTGACGATCAGCGGCAGAGGCGTATGTGGGGCACTGGAAGACGCCGACAATGCGTCCTGGTGGCGGAGATGAGTAGAAGGCGGAGACTATACACACGGCCGACCTGCAGGGCATCATAACGGCACACAGCCGTATGCAATACAAACGTCGACACGCAGTATAAGACTTCACTTCACAATTACTTCCCCGTTAGTATAGACACTATTTGCGCTCTAATATATAAACGTATCCCGTCTGAAGAGACATCATCTACAAAAAGAGCGGCCTCAGTCCATCTCACAGCGCCGAGCCCTCCCCGGCCCCGCACGCCCCTCCGTCAGCCATTTCCAACAGAGACGAGCTACAAACACCGAGGCCACCAAAAACGTCACCCAGCCTGACACACCCTCGCAAAAGTCGTATTTCCGGGTCCGTTGTTGACAAAACCGGCTGCTCTGTTGGTAGCCAGCTCGAGCGCCACCACGCGGGCGCAGGCGCGGCTGGGTAGCAACAGGGGCCGGGTCGCGTCAGCTGTCTCTGACCGGCCAATTCCGCGCCGTTGCTGGGGGGCGGCGGGGCACGGGCGGCGGCGGCGGGGAGGGGGAGGGGCAGGGGCTACCGGGCAGTGGGCGACCAGCTGAGTTGCGGAGGAAAACAGGTGGTAGTGCCAGGAAGCCGGGTGGAAGGTACGCCAGGAAGGTTAAAGGGAATAGTTCACCTTGAAAAAACGAGAAAAAGTTCAGAAATGATGAAGAGAAGCAAGAAGTTAAGTATCATGATTACTAATTAAGTCAAAGAAACCTATATTTACGCGGAAAAGCAAATTAAAATGATCAATTTATTTGGTGATATCGAATTTTTTTCCTCAAGTAAGCGAAATCAACTGGCTGAGAAAGCACGCAACGTCAAATTGATTAGAAGGGATTCGTGTCGTATACATGGTGGTACTTGCCCAAGTACTTGTGAAGATGCCGGAAAAACAACGCTTTGAAAACCATCACAGTACTTGCTTAATTAGTATTCGTCACATTAGATTTAACTATGAAATTGTAGTTGTCCGCCATCGTCCGCTCACGTCGCGTGCTCTGGGACGGTGGCTGGATTATGTGTCACAAGGTCAGCCCGGGCGGCTGCGCCGCGGGCGCCAATCAAACAGCGCCTACGCGCGTACAGGTCGAGTGGGTTCCGGTGAGTGGGGAGGGGACAGATAAACCATTTGTACGCGAGCCTGGAACGTTCAGGCCAGCGCTGGACGCTACGCATACGCTACAGAAACGTTGTTGAGAAAAATGTTATAGAAGATTTAAAACATCACAAATCACTATGCATAGCAGTTACCTGACAAAGTTCATTCTGCATAAAAAGAATGAGGTACTGAAACAGTATGGTTTTGTCCCAGCACTACACTTTCCCCAAGTCTTACGTCATCTGCTTCGCGCATAATCATACGTCACTCAGCCAAAATCAGCCATCAGCGATGGGTTACCGGTATACCGTCCCGACTTTAGGACTGAATATCTAAATAATTAAGAACGGTTTCTTGGAAAATGGTGAAAGCGTCATCAATTCATTTTTCGAGCATGCGCCACAACTTGGCTATCTCAACTCAAAACCTAATGTTAAAGGTGAACTATTCCCTTTAAGGTGGTGGGGTAAAAGAGGACGATGACTCGGATACTTCTCGAGTGTCGGCCGCCGCCAACTCTAATACTGAGTCACTAGTCAGGGTCAGTGTTTGATCTGTCACTTTTCTTCGTTTGCATCGCTAACGGGTCTCTAGAAGTCGACCCAACCAGGAGCGGTCCTAGACAAACAATACTCTCATCATTGTGTTGATTTTCGAAGAACCGATTAGAAAGTTTTCACCATGGCTTAGCAACGATTCTTTGATTGTTGTTCATCCGAGCGCATCTGAGCCACCATGACGTCATACAGGCCGTCGCCAGGCGGGTGGTTGCCTGGTGGGCCCCAGCACGGTCATAAAGCACCAGATCAGACCAGGCCCCATCCGGCCCCGCCAGTCACCTAAACAGTCGAGTCACTGCAGCAAATATCCTACGTTTCTCGTTACTGGCAGGGCAGGGCAGGCAGGGCAGGGCCAAAGGGCCAGGGCAGGCAGGGCAGGCAGGCAGGGCAGGGCAAGGCCAGGCCAGGCCAGGCCAGGCCAGGCCAGGCCAGGCTAGGCCAGGCCAGGCCAGGACAGGACAGGACAGAGCTTAGACTGTGTTCTGACCCGTCAATTCCCGCGGAGACTCCGGGGAATCGTTAGAAAAGTGCTTTCTACCGATTCCGGTAGCAAGTAGTTAACAGGAATACCAATGTATGAGTACATTGTTTGTTTGTTTATTGGGGGTTAAAGGCGCGCCGACACATTTGGGTCAATTTGCGCGCAGTACGAGTACATTGCCGAACTGCAGTAGAGTAAAATGCCCGCCGGGGATTCCAGGGATTGCCGCCGGGAATGTAACGGTCAGAACACAGCCTTAGTCAGCGCAAAGAGATGCCCCGATGCCACCGACAAACAGTAGAGCATGGCAGCTCCGGCCTGCATGACTGCAGAGAGCGCACGGATCGTGACGGGGACATCTGTCACGGATCGTGACGGGAACATCTGTCACGGATCGTGACGCGCGCACTCTGCCACGGATCGTCGCACGGGCGAACTCCTGTAGCACTCGTGACGCGCCGAACCACCTGTCACGCATCGTGACGGGAACATCTCCGCACGGCATCCGTAGGAAACTTCACGGATGACGCGCGAACTGTCACGGAATTCCGGACGGGAACATTGTACGATCGTGACGGGGACAATCTGTCACGCGATCGGAACGGAACACGTCACAGATCGTACGGGGACATCTGTCACGGATCGTGACCGGGACATCCTGCACGCGATGTGCACCGGGAACATCGTCACAGACCGTAAGGGACCATCTGTCACGGAATGCGTGACGGGTAACATCTGTCACATCTGTCACGGATCGTGACGGGGACATCTGTCACGGATCGTGACGGGAACATCTGTCACGGATCGTGACGGTGATATCTGTCAGGTGACAGGTGACAGGTCACGGCCAGCAGACCAAAGCTGCCACGTGACAGTTGGCAGCGAGCTCTGGCTAGGTGAATGAGGTGTCGTCCGGCAAGCTATATTTAATTATGTTTGTTGAAACTCTATCTAACTACCTCATCCAGTCAGAAACAAGCATTAGTCCCGGATGTACCACCTCATTCCCTCTCTACCTTCTTACTTCTCTCTCCTTGTATTGTAATATGTTTGAGATACGTTAGAAGTGTCGTTATGGACGCCATATTGCACATGTTGCCAGTGCACCATCAGCCCGAATTATCATCATATCACCCTTCTCTCTCCTCAGCCTGTCCCCCTCCGTCTCTCCCTCTCGTCTGTCTGATCTCTGAGGACTCATTTTCCACCAATCATCCCTCCCGCTCTCCTCCACTGTCCTATAAGCTAGATAGCGTGGCCGAGCGACACCGGATCTCCCTCTCCCATCCAGCATTGGAATTTTCGCCACTAACTGATCTTTTCCGGTCCAAAATATTTTGCTCTCTTTTTCTGGAAATTTATTTTCTTTTCACTTGATCTAGCGACATTGTATTATAATAAAATTGCAATTTACTCACAAAGATTTCATATTTATCAACCAATCAGCAATTTTGCTTCGAGTAAAATCAGCTCTGAAGAATATTCAAATCTAGTTTCCTAGCAAAGTAATTTTCATATTTAAAAAATATCTGGGGTTATCAACAACAAAAAAATCACCGCCCTATCCCCTCCCTTGTACACTCCTCTCCCTCACCTCGTAGATCAGCCCGATAGCGTTGCCCAGCGAGCAGGTCCCTCCGCCGGCCAGGGTCGTCAGCTGGACCCGAGTCTTGATGACATCGGCAGGCTGGGTGACCACTGAGGCTCCCAGACCGGACACCAGACCACAGCAGAAGGTGGCCAGGTCACCCCACTGGTGGTCCGTCACCTCCGCCGGCAGCAAGCGACGCGTCTGGCTGTAGGGGTGGGGGACGGACGGTCAGAAGGGGGTGGTGGGGGAGATGTGGTCAGAAGGGAGTCGGACGGTGGTCAGATGGCAGATATAGTACGTAAGCAGGAGTGATGACGGGGGATGGTCAGATGGCGAAGGAAACCAGTTGATGGATCAGATAAAGTGAACAGCCTACTAAGCAGCATTGGACTCCAACCGTCCAAGTAGGATTTCAGACCGACGTTAGTTGAACAGATATTCAGAGTATTTCACCCCTAATGGACGTCAGTGTTTAGTTGATTAAATTTATATAATTTCATAAAAATTAAGAAGCTGTGGTTAGTGGTATGTCAAGAACAAAACATTTCACTTGCTTTCAAATCCAAACAACCCATTACGCTCGAAAACGTCGCTGCCGAGATTCGAGTCGACTCACGTGTAGAACATGAAGTAGAAGCTGGAGAAGGGCACGTCACGCAGCAGCGTCGGCAGCAGACCGCGGGTCAGGCCGCGGCGACCCTCCGTGCGGTAGATCACCTGCAGGGCCTGGGCCACGCCGCGGTAGTGGAAGATGCCGCTCTGCGGAGGAGAGGGGAGGGGAGGGTCAGATACCACCTGCAGGGCCTGGGCCACGCCGCGGTAGTGGTAAATGCCGCTCTGTGGAGGAGAGGGGAAGGTCAGACGAGGGCGGAGAGTCTGAGAAGGTCAGAGAGTCTGGAAGGAGTCTGAGAGTCTAGGACGAGTCTAGGAGAGTCTAGGAGATCTAGAGAAGTCCTAGGAGAGTTCTAGGAAGTTAGGAGAGTCTAGGAGAGTTAGAAGTCTTAGGAGAGTCTAAGAGAGTCTAGGAGAATCTATGGAAGTCTAGAGAGTCTAGGAGAGTTAGGAGAGAGTCGAGAGAGAGTGTGCAGGAGGGAGGCGGAAACTCAGAGGGTCAGGGGGTGGGAGGGTCAGGGGGTGGGAGGGTCAGGGGGACGAGCGAGGATGTCTGTGCAAGGTGTGGGGGGGAATCAAGATAGAGGTAAAGGAGACACAAAGGCACAGGGTGGGAGATGTTATGACAGGGTGGCAAAGGTATGTATGGGGATACTCTGAGTGAGGTGGCAGCAAGGTAGAACAAAGGGCACATGCTAGCGGTCCCCAAGACTCAGACGGTACAGAATATCTGTTCCTAAGACTCAGACGGTACAGGATAGCTGTCCCCAAGACTCAGACGGTACAGGATAGCTGTCCCCAAGACTCAGACGGTACAGGATAGCTGTCCCTAAGACTCGCCCAAGAAGACGCACTGTCGCTAGGTACGACGACATGGGAGAAGGCACAGGTAGCAAGGATCCCGAGGGAAAGGGAAAAGTCAGTCACCCTAGCCGTTGGTGTTAGTGGAGAGGTGACTCAGGATAGGTTACTCAGGAGGTACTGAAGAGGGAAATCATCGCTCTCAAAGCATGTATCACAAGGTGAAACCAGAAGCTCGAGAGTCAAGTTCACAAAGTGTCATTTTTTAAATATCAATTTAGTCTGAATGTTTTGTATAGATGGATTTCCGAGGTCAGGACCCGCGCTAAGCAGAGCTTGTTGCGCAGGTCCGAGTCCTGACCACACCACCCGATCGCAAACTTCCTGTCAGTCGGCAACATTTAGGTCATATAGTTGAGAAGGATACGGGGTTTCTGAGGATACACGACTGGGATGATATAGCGGTAGCAGGCAAGGGCGGCGCCACCTTCCGAAAGTAGGGGGGTACGGAGGCATTTTGAAGTCGATTCTTTCCATGCAACGTCCATAGGCGTATAGTTAAAATCCGAAAGTACTGGGGGGACGCGTCCCCGCCCCTTAAGCGCCGCCATGGTAGCAGCGTCCCAGTTACCGCTATATGACGACAACCAGAACATCCAAGCTCTGCTTATGCAGTCACGTCATGTGGGGATAATCCAATCTTAGCGAGCTGATCTCAACTCATGACAAATAAACCGAATCAACAAGGCATTGGTGGAATGAACAGTTTGTTTAGTGAGGTCTTTATCCCGTAAATTCAAAATGGTTTGTCGTCTTAAATACCGGATATTGTGTTATATTCGGCATCACATTCCAGTACCCCAAAATGATGCTTTCTGATTGGAGGCATATACTAAAAGATGTATTTTGTTTATAGCACTGGCAACAATATGTTTCGCTCAATTACAAATAATATATGAATATGGAATTCTCTGAATATAATTAGCAACTGTGCTTGGTCACCAATTGTCAGACTAAAACACCCACCACTATTTTGTGTAACTTGCGAGCGTTATTTCATCTGTTTATTGTTATTTTATTTTTGGCACAGAACACCCAGCACCATTTGCCGCGGCTTCCTGCGACAAGTCTGTCCACCCCCTCCCTCCCTCCACCCCCTCCCTCCTTTGGCGCGCAGCCAGAGACTGAAATACTGCTGGGAGACGCCGCAGCAGCCGATCTCATACAGAAGAATCACTGAACGCTATCTGGACTACGCTATCTACGCTATATAACTACGCTATCTGGACGCATTGCAAGTTGAAACAAGGTAATTTACATTGCAAATTGTATAATGTGATTTTATCAGAAACTTGCGATAAACCAACTTTCCAGTGCTATAATTGCTGTGCATTTTTAAACAACCCCCACTGAAATATGCGTAGATTCATTACCCCACCATTATCAGACGTCCCCGCACGCCTCCAACTGCGACGCGTCCTTCAAACCATATTACGCCACTGGTTACCGTAATATAGCCACCTGAGCCGGTCTCAGGCGCAGTAGACAGAACGGCAGGGTATGCGACGTAAGAGAAGCCAGAAAACAAACAAAACAAACAGAACGGCGCAGGGACCACAGACGAAGTCTGACAACTTGTGAGATCAGAGGTGAGTGCACGAATCACTGCTCGGGGCCGGGGGCAGGAACACGCTCTCTCCACCGGTCTGCACAGGGTCCAGTGCACCGGTTACACGTTGTGCACACGTGCACAAAAGGTACGGAGGAGCTGCCGGGTGGGCACGCCGTCCGGACGTGATGGGACACGCCTTCTCGACGTGGTGGAACACGCCGTCTGGACGTGATGGGACACGCCTTCTGGACGTGGTGGAACACGCCTTCTCGAGGGCGGCCGGGCCGACGAGACAGCCTTGGTGGAAAACACGGCCTTGGACGTGAGGACACGCCATCCGACGTGGTGAACACGCCTTCTCGACGGGTGAACACGCCGTCTGACGTGAGGGACCACGCCTTCTGGACGTGGTGAAACACGCCATCCGACTTGGTAACACGCCTTCTTCGACTGTGGAACACGCTCGTTCGACTGATGGACCACGCCGTCCTGCGACGGGGAACACCGCCGGTCCGGACGGTGAACACCCTTCTCGACGTGGTGGAACACGCCGTCTGGACGTGGTGGACACGCCTCTGAACTGTGGACACGCCTCCGGATGTGGTGATGACCACGCCGTCCAGACGGATGGACCACCCGTCCGACTATGGTACACCCTTCTGACGTGGTGGAGCGGTCACCAGTGCCGTGAGTCATGGTCTAGTGACCTCGCACCGGACAGGGGGGGGATGGGACAAGGACAGGCGCTCATCCCGCTGAAACACTGGCCACGTTTCCATGACGCTAGGAAATCCGGATTTGCCCCACGTGGTGACTTCTGTAATTGTGTCACCGCACAAGGGAACTCACAATTGACCACCTGCCACCAGATATGAACGGGGATAGCCCCGTTATATCCGACGGTGAATTGTGAGTTCCCTCGAGCGTGGTGACAAAATGACAGAGATGTCACCACGAGGGGAAATTCGGATTACCTAGTGCCCATGGTAAACGTGGCTAGTTACTGCCTGCTACCTTACTGAATTGTGAAATGTCTTGTTTCCCTCACAACACACGGAAATACCAGGTCTACGTGACAAACAATACTATGCCAACGTGAAATACCATCACAAAACATATTTAACACATGAGCTTGAGCAAGCATTACGACTTGCAAATAAAAAATTGCAAATTTAATCTGCAAATCATTATGCAAAATAATGAGAAAAAAAAGTATTTTTAGGACACCACATTAGCAAAATACGAAACAGCCTAAAAAAGGTCACATTCGTTCCACATCATCGTCAAGATTATGCGACAGAGAAGTTTTCCCTACAACTGCTGCCTATCAACTGACCTCCCAGCGGGTCTTGACCACAGTGGTGCCCCTCCCCCTGTCAACTGAAACAGCCTAAAACGGTCACATTCATTCCTCATCATCGTCAAGATTATGCGTCAGAGAAGTTTTCCCTACAACTGCTGCCTATCAACTAACCTCCCAGCGGGTCTTGACCACAGTGGTGCCCCTCCCCCTGTCAACTGACCTCCCAACGGGTCTTGACCACAGTGGTGCCCCTCCCCCTGTCAACTGACCTCCCAGCGGGTCTTGACCACGGTGGCCGGGATGGTGGCGGCGCCGGCCAGGGCGCGCGCGCTTCCTCCGATGAAGAGCGCCTCGACCACCGATGGCGGGTGGTCCAGAGCCGAGCGGAGCACGTGCAGTGCCGAGAAGTGCAGGCCCACTCCGGGCACTACACGGGTTAGAGACTGCAACGAGACGTGAACAGAGCTTTAGATACCCGCGGACAGACGGGGAGAAAGTGAAACATTGCCGCGGACTGATAATGAGTTGCGTCATACACTGGGAGACACACTTGCGAGTTTTGAACACACTATACGATAATTTCCGACACACTCACACTTTCACAGATACTTTCTGACAGTGGCACAGACTGCCAACACACGCGGAGAAAATCCCCGGGATCGGCAGACCTAGAGGTACAATGTCAGGAACTGTCCGTGACCAAAAATAGACATAACCTCAGACACTTCCCAGTATTCGTGCTATCACATCACAAGAATATAATTATCGGACCGATCAATGTAATCTGATCCGAATCGATCAAAGGTCATCGTTCAGGTAAATGTGATACCATTAATGGATGCTTGAGTGTAAAAGCTGCCGCTCTGGGGTCATTACATATTTCCCTATCCCTCCCCATCGTCCCACTTATTGCATATTTCACGTTGCCACCATACCGGTTGGCGGTTACCGCCTCACATATACGTGACCTTCACTACAGTGGGAGTGGGAGCGGCGGCGAAGGGCGATCACGCGGGGAACACGTGACTTGACCCGCATCAGCGAGGGGAGGGGGTACACAGTGCACCAGCTGCAATAACAGCCGACTGATCCATCCGACCGGAGCAGCCGGGACGGGGACGGCTGGCATGGCATGGGACGGGGGACGGGGACGGACGGGACGGGACGGGACGGGACGGTACGGGGACGGGGATCGGGGACGGACGGCGGACGGGATCATGGACGAGACGGGATGGGATGGGGAAGAGACGGACGGGACGGGCGGGACGGACGGGGACGACGGGGCGACGGACGGACGGGACGGGGACGGAACGGGACGGACCGGACGGGGACGGTACGGGGAACGGACTGGGTGGCAAGGCCGATCCAAACGCAGACTGTTCGATTTGGTTCCCCAAAAGTATTTTAACAATACGATAAAACACAGGATTTCGCTTCCGAGAGCATTAATAGCATCCAATTTAAAAGCCAAACCTCCCTCTGTGTGAAGATCGATGTTAATTTTGGCAGATTCATGGTGTTCTAATACGTGCTTGTGCCCCCCCCCCCCTCCTGCATCCGCGGCGCCAGTGGAGCTGGGAGGGATCGGGTGGGACTAGGTGACTTGCAATGAGCCTATCTTCTGTGACAGCAACAACACACGCAGTCCAGCAACACATGAAAAAGCTGCTTCAAAGCTACGCAGTGGAGGTGTCATCAGCTATGCAAGAGGGACTTTCTCGCGTAGACGTTTCATATTTTCCCTCTGCCACGAGCGTGCGCCCTAATCGGATACAAGAGCTTAGCCTGATCGAGGAGCTTGAGGAGTAATCATTTGCCTGCTGATCAGTGCAACTTCAAACTTTAGTAGGGTAACTTTAGTAGGCAAACTGCACAAGTTTTTTTACAAGCAGTTATGAATATGAATATGAAAGAATAAAAAAACTCGATATCGAACGCAGCAAAAAAGTCGAGATAACTCAGATGTCACAAAAAAATGGTCATTGGCCATAGAGTTCGCATTGCAGCGCCGTGACTAAAGCTGTGACTTGCCAGCTCATTCCGTGGCCGTGACTAGGCTGTGACCAGAGATGTATGATATTCTGCACCTCTGGTACAGAGGTGAGACATCACTACGCACAGAGGCAAGACATCAATACGCACCCAGGCAAGAAGACATCACCGCTTATGTTTCTGGGCGCACAAACCGCAAAAGGGATTTCAATGTTCCACCTTCATGCAAAACGCACACAGTCTGCCGCTTTAGGCCCTCCATAAAAGCCAGAAACAAAACTGTGTGCAGGTGAGTTTGTTTGTTTATTGGGGTTTAAGGGCGCCGGGCGCGCCGACACCTTTGGGCCAATTTGCGCCCAGTGTGCAGATGAGTAAAAAAGAAGAGACATTTGCTGAGACAAGACAAAGAAGGGAGAGCGCGTGAGAAGACTCGGCAGCACTTACCGGTACAACCCCAGTCCAGAGAGCACGCACGCTCTCATTCTTAATGACGCTCCCGATTACGGTGACCATACCAGAAGGACTATTCCTGCGGGCGGACCCAAATCATGGTGTCAGTACAGCAAACTGCAGTACACCACCGACCAAACCAGCACCATTCGTGGAGGGAGCCACGAGACGAACTTGTTAATACATTGCACTTCATGCAGCTATGCTATACCCGGACCTTCTCTGTGATTTCCATGTCACGCTCATTGCCCACCAGAGTTAGAACAGGAGCAGTGACGGGCTGAGAATCACGCCGCCTCTAGAACCTAGCTTTACAAACCAGCAGCTTAAATCATGATGCCTTAGGCAAGAACACAAATAGTGTTGTACAATTTCAACTCATGTTGCAAAATATTATCGTCCTATTCTCACCCTGCTATACATACGTACCCACGGAGAAGGGAGGCAATCGACCCGCTCGACTACCTATTACCCAAGTTCATTACCTCTCCCTCTCCCTCACCATCCTCCCCTGTTCTCCCCTGACCTCACCCTCTGACCTCACCCTACCTCACACCTGACCCTCACCTGCACTCCCCCTGCGTCACCCTGCCCTTCACCTGCTTCTCCCCCTTATTTATTCACCCTATATCTCCACCTGCCCTTCACCGCTGTTTACCCGTATTTCTCACCTTCTCACCGCTATCTGTACGTACCCTCGGAGGATGGAGGTCTGCAGCCGGGTCTTGACGAGATCCAGAGGCTGAAAAAGCACCGTCGAGCACGAGCCGGAAAACGAGCCGGCCAGGAACGACTTGAGTAGAGGAGACTGAAACAGCGGGGCACAGAACCAGACTGAAACAAGGCGTACGGACGGACACAGTGGGCAGACGGACACGGTGGGCAGACGGAAACGGTGGGCAGACGGAAACGGTGGGCAGACGGAAACGGTGGGCAGACGGAAACGGTGGGCAGAAAGGGACTGAAACGGCGAACGGTGACTGGTTGGAGCGGAGTGTACCACAGATGGACCGACACTGCTCAGAAATGGACTGAAACAACGGCAACATGTAACATAGTTGACGAGCCCAACGGAATAGACGCACATAAATGAATGCAAATTTGTTATTCGCCACAAGGCAGATATTGAAAGTGTGATAGCTTTCTCACAGTTCAGGACGGAATTTATATCATCTCATCGTAGCCGGAAATCTTCTTAATTGTTAATGTACAATTTACAAATCATTCAACATTTTTGTCGTAACAATTCTAGAAGAATTATCATAGCATCAGCGTGTCAGGCCTAAGCCCGGCAACGACCGCTAGCGTGACGCCGAGCCAGCTGGAGCTCGGCTGAAACTGGTTTGATCCAGTTGGTCGTCGTCGGTGGCAGCCGACGACCGGTGGGGATGAGAGGTGGGGGGTGGGGATGTAACTGCACTACGCAGGTCACGTGCGGAACATTGTACAATGCGGCGGAATCGCACGTGCGAGCAGATCGGGAGATGAAGCGAGACGTCCGGGAGCGGCGCCGCCTCGGATTTTCGCCAGCTAGGGGGAGGGTCAAACAAGTTAAGGGGCCTCCCGACGTTTTTGTTTTGTGGAGCCTCTCCATATTTGCT
The DNA here is from genome assembly GCA_014673585.1 of Semibalanus balanoides. NCBI lineage: Eukaryota > Metazoa > Arthropoda > Thecostraca > Balanomorpha > Balanidae > Semibalanus > Semibalanus balanoides. The sequence goes on along the minus strand of VOPJ01005112.1, from coordinate 738 downwards.
GTACGTGCATATGCATATAGAATATAATATAATATAAACAGGAAACAGTAATATCATCGTCTGCCTGCCTCCGACTTACCATAACAGCCGTCTCCCTGCGTCCGGTTGCCATGTTGGTGTCCGTGATGACTACGTTGGCACGTCGGCAGACCTCCCCCCACCACACGAACCGGTCACAGCCGCGGGCGGCAGTCCTTCGCGGGCTGAGACAACAGTCCTTCTGCTACAGTCACCGTTCGAGGATGCACCTAGAGGGCTCTAGGTGCACGGCGCACGGACCGAGTGCAGCGTGTCAGAGAAGTCTGAGTAGTAAATCGGACTGAACCGGTGATTCACCCTGATTTTTTTGCCGAATAGAGACATAAAGACCATCTTGACATTAATCCAATGTACGGGAAGATTAAAATGGCTTGGAAAGTAGCCGACAATACCCACGAGACAATAACCACGATAGCGGGCTGGACTGGGCTGGACTAGCGTGCACTAACACCAAGGCGGTCTCGACGCAAATGACTCGCCAGCTGGCAGCGGGGAGAGTTATACACCGGCCGCTAGATGGCAGGATAGTCGCCTTGGCAGAGGCGGTGCTGGTGTTGTGAATATGGGGTGCTGAAAGTTGGAACACCGATGGACGATGTGTCGGACGCTTGAGCCTCGCAGCTACGCGCCCTAACTCTACAACAGCAACAACGATGGACGATGTGAGGCTGCAACATAGGTGTCGATTTATATACTTTA
>VOPJ01005111.1:0-27154 GCA_014673585.1 Semibalanus balanoides | reverse complement strand
CTCTGTGCCCTCAACGTCTGTCTACTCTCGCTTGAAGAGCATGCTGGGATTTTTTGCTGATCAAAAGAGCGAAAGTCCATTACAGTGTCTTTCGGTAGGAAATGTTTTCTGCACAATGTAATGAGTTAAGCAATATATTTTGGTCTTGTCCTGCCGATTTAAGTAATTACTTCATTTTGTGGGGAAAGGGTCAATATTTCCCTGTAGGCTGTAACACCATCACGTTTGCGTGGAAATGGCAGTGTGGATTTGGTTGATTTTCCATGCCCGTCTTAGCGGTCGCCAAAATCTAATTTAGGTGATGGCGTGTTGTAACCGGTTTATACGCCACAAAGTTTGTTAAACGTATCGACACCGGCACCCACAAGGAATTAATAAGAAATATCCAAGAAAGGACAACTTAAGCAAGCAACAGGTCGTATGTAATGGCCTTCGCTCTTTTGATCAGCAAAAATCCACATGTTCTTCCACTAGCGAATACAATCGTCTGATTGGGCACAGAGACGCAGGTACAAGTTTTCTTTCCGTGTAATGGTCTCTATGCGGATTTTATGCTTAAACAGTGGGTCTTTGTAGTTACCTACTTAGACCGACAATACACAAATTGCTACTGATCATGAATTATAACCAAAACAGATAGATGCGTGATGCGCAAGATGCAAATAGGTGCTGCTAAATTGGACCGTTGCATGGGATGTCCATCAAGAGACGATATTAATTATTTATATTATGTATTTATTTGTATTGTTTTATTTAAATTGTTATTTAATCTGTTGCTTAGTTTGTATTAATGCAAAACTAATATTATAAGTGTATCTAATAGGGCAGGTGCTTTCAAACTAACGCTGAATGATGCCTTAAATTTTGGAGAAAACCGTAAATTATCAACTTGCTTGGCAGTGGACGTCATTACATTAAGCCAACTTTTACCCCCCCAAGGAGTTTCTCTACACGTGAAATTTGCAAGCGAGGCTGACCAATTAGATGAAATCCAAACTTGTGTGTTAATTTCAAGAAAATTGAAACAGGCTGAGAACATATGTTTGACCTTGAACCTCTACTTCAAGGTCATCAGATTGAATTGTCAATTTATTGGCTCGGACGGGCATAAAGCTTAATTAATTGTTTCATATATTCGTTGTTAAATCTTTTCTCGTAACTCTCTTAGGTGATATATGTTTGTCTTCTTCTCTTATATGTCTCTTCGTCCTTGGAGGGGAGTATAGATGATCGAAGAGGCGTAGTTTGCGTGTTTGACCTTTTGTGGTACCTGAGAATTATTTCGGTGTTCTGGAAATAAATATCTTTTTGTTGACCGGGCCGTAATCCTGACGGCCACACATATGGGTTGGGAATATCACCTTTGTTTCATAGAAAACGAAATCAGCGCCCAAAAATAACCCCATACACCACTTTAGAGTAAATCGGGCTAAGGGGTGTTGTGGTATTTATAGTTGTAATTTTCTCTCGGTTACCAATTTGGTGATTTATGTCACTGGAATATTGCCCTGTACTAAAACGTGTATGCTTCCCGGCCATGATCAGTTTACCCATACCAGTGTTTCCTAATGTTTGTTGTGTCTGTGTTGCCTAAGCCATAGGATACGAAAATTAGAGCTTACCCACCATACCATCATGATCAATGTAGAGATTAGCTTTGCCAGAGGCAGCCTAAAGCAGCAACCAGCATGCTGAACTTTGCTTGCCATGCGCGCGGCTAATAGTTGTTAAATATCTATGTATGCCTCTATTGCATTATAAAGCGCTACCAGACTCTCAGTTATAGAAAACTCTTGCGAAGTCATGAAATCAGTGGGCAAACGCTGCAGGGTATGACGTTGAATGCTCAACGTGTACAAAGTATCTGAGTCATCTTTTTCGCGTGATTCCACCGACAAAAACCGACCAGTGTCACCAGCAATGCACTAGATCGTGAGCGCAGTGAATATGATCTCCTAAAGCACCGATATAGCACAAAGGCGAGCAGACAGAGCTCGTCAAAAGCCGCCTAATCCTGCGATCATCGCATGCGATCAGCGCGCTATTACTCGCGGATTAAAACGTCACGGTACCTGGGCCGAAGGCGGCGCATAGTAGCAGGAAAACGTCCGTGCATGCAACCCCGGGACTGTAGGTAGGAAACTACAAGCCTCCACTTTGTATGCTCAGGGTGTAACGGTGTTCGGACATGGTAAGTGATATTACGCCCACGAACAGGAGCGTTCCACGTACATGCGTCACCCACAAGAGTTATGATCCAAACCGACTGGTAAGACTCACCGGTTCTCGTTTATTAATTCTGAACATGATAATTAGCCTTAGCGCTACCACTCATCTCTGCCCAAACACTAACAGGATGGCCTAAAGCGGACGGTGTTGAACATCTTCAGTCATCAAACCAACCATTACCCGATCGTATTTGTTTGTTTCTGGCGTGTTCACGGCCCTAAGTGTGCCATGTGCCACTTGGTTTGTTTGAACGCGCCGAGTCAACGTTTACAGAACGTTAGTGGGCGTCCCACTGTCGCTTCGGGCGGTGTTATCATCCGTAGAACAATCGAATTCTTGACTGTGACAAGGCGGGCGAGTCTAGGCTGATAGGGGCCCTCGAGAGTGAGCATGTAGTGCGACACCAGCGTACACAAGTCGCGCCGTGTCAACATGATTTCTCTTGTACGTGGAGAGTATCCACAAATATGATAGAGCTGCTTTTTGGACTTTGCCACGGTCGTTTTTCTCGGATCGGGAAGACGTCAGCCAGGTGGTCTCGGGTGGGGACTTATGGACTGGATCGTGTAGCTAAGCATGGTCACACACAGATGTATGTATGTACGAAGGTTCATTATGACGTGTGACTTCAACCAGGCAACTTGGCCATGAGCATGCGACTGCGCTGCAGTTCACAGTCCACATGGTCTGTTGACTATCTGTTGCTTTCTGCACTTCGTGGCCGTGGGAATGCCGATCAATGTCTTCACATTTAATGCAATTTAAAATCATCATGTTCGCACAAGAAAGTTAATGAATATGGAAAATATTCACTGCAGGCTGCAGCTGCACTAAGTTGCGTTACATTCTCTGACAGAGGGTTCCATTTTCGCTAAGGTTTCCCACGAATGCTGCTTCTGAGCCCCCCCCCCTTCCACAATGTTGTGACTGCCAGCTTCTACTGGATGCGGGGTATTGCGACAAGTGTCTGCGCTTGAAGCACTTTTGCGCATTTAAGAGCACCCATCCGCCCTCTTCTTCCCGTTTATATAATCCACGAAAGTCCGTGCACCCTCGCCACTGATGCACAAATGCGACTTGCATGTTCATCCGGTCAAAAATCCCGCACCACCAACGCGCAAGTAAGTGGCAGTGAAGTGCCCTGTTTGAAAATTCCCACCGCAACTGATAAAAATTCCCCTCCGGTAGGTAAAAATCCCCACCATGAGTGACTGCCGCATATGGCAGCTGGTGTACGGATGTCGTTTTTCCCGTCTTGCTGCTGTCTGTGCCACTCCGATACCGTAAAAACGCACTGCTCCGGTGCGGAAGCCTCGTCGCTCTGTGGTGACCCAGTTCATCTCGGCACGGAACGAGCGAGCCGCACGGCAGCGCTTACTGCTACACGATTTCCAAATTACCGCCACGCGTAGCTGGGGGTTTAAATGGGCGCAGACTAGCATCGGCGCGTCCTGCCACGTCGAGAGGATGGGTGTTGATTACGGAGCGGTAGTCTATTTTGCCCCGAAGGTTCACGGGGATGGGTAAGCGCAGATTGGTGTCCACCTTGTGAGCCAGGTCAGACTGAGACGGTGCACAACGCTGGTAAACGTTGTACAGCACAACATAGTGATGACGTCGATTTTGCTCGGTTTCGGGTCTATACAAGCTGCAGTGTGATTGAATGAGCCGGTGCACCTTATTTAGGTGGGCTGAAGGCACGATACAAATTCAATATTGACAATGTCAAACACTGAACTGATATACACTATAGTTTGGAGTTGAAGAATTTGGAGACCCATGATGATTCTGTGCACCTTTCTCCATTTATTTAGTTTCTAGCAGGCACAGGCCTGGGCCCCATAACGGTTGCAATCGTGATCACAGACCCAGTACACCCACACACAGGCATCCAGCTACAATGTACAGTACACCCAATAGCCACCTATATATATATATATATATATATAATTATATATATATAATATATATATATATATTATATATATATATATAACGGGTGTCCACTAATTATTGAGAATCAACTTTGAACATATTTTTCACAATGTTTTTGTAGTGGGATCGCCATTAAATTTTTGCATGTGACTCACTGGATATATATTTATATGCGAGTGCAAAATATCTAATAAATGCGAATTTCTATCATGAAGTTGTTGACAAAGAGGCAAGCCAGAGCCAAAGTGAGCCAGAATTCGGCGAAATTGTTCGACCTATGGACGATGAATCTTGATTTCACCTTTTCTGGACACAAGATGCCTGGGAATGCCGATTTTTTTTGCTGGGCCAGAAAGAGATGCTCCAGACGAAGTCATGTTTCGCTTTAATGGAAAATATCCGAAGAAAGATAATAGTATGGATCGCCTGTCACCGAGGGGCCTTTTCAAGTCCAATGTGCTCATCCAGAGTGGCACGAATTGTCGAGGTCGGCGTCTACCGTCAAATGTGTCTGAGAAGAGGGACTGTTACCGTTTATCGATTTTTAAAATATTCTGGCGTGGATACCTCTTCTGGACAGGACTTGGTAGCGGCACATTACGCACGTGACACTGGCCAGCTTCCTGGAAGAGGCCGGAGTGACCCCCTGAAAACGAAATTGACAGCCCTCCAACGTGCCCCAACTTCACCCAAAGAGGATTTTTGGGGCAAGTGCTGAAGCCAAGAGGGTGTATTCGAGGAAGGCTGGGGGCAGCCTCTGAGCACGTTTAAAAAGAATCATCAATCGTGGCCTTGAAAAAAAATCGACCCAGAGGGTCTTCCAGCTCAATCTATGATGCAGGGGGTCGGTCGCAACGTGCGCTTTCTCCCGGCCTACCGCAAACCCCAAGGACCACTGCAATAAGGTTTCACTAATGGCACGCTTGTACAAAAGGACCAATGCTCCAGTGTTGTAAGTTTGATGAAGCTCCGTGGAAGTATAAGAAAGTTATAGCATTTCAAAGTCATTCTCAATAATTAGTGGACACCCGTTATGTCAATAACTTCAGATGACCTTGCATAACCATTTTTGAATTGGGTAGTTTCTAGGACCTTTGTGACGCTAATTGGTCATAATGGTTCATTTATTTTTAACATTAAAAACTTTGTATAATTTTAGCTCTGGTTGTATATAACACAATGTTGTAGCTTATCAATACAAAATTCAAAACAATTCACAAACAACCGAGAAAGTGGCAATACAATCGGAAGTTCATGTATTCCAACGGCGACCTCTTTATTGTCAGCGATTTAGTAGTACTTTATTAAAGGCCATCCCCATCAACTGTGGCTATTACGGCCCTCTCGTCAATAAAATGGGACAATGGCATGCAGGTAAGAAATTCACACGGCGTACAAAGCGCGACACCACACCGCAGGCATTTCGCTTTCACTCTCTCGCCTTCTCACACACGCACATGGTAAAGCGTTCCGAGAGCGTAGGAGGGAGAGCCGCACGAGGGCGGCGCGTCCGCACACGGAGACGCGCACAGCCGGACTGTCACAGCGATTTGTTTCACAGCGATTTGTTTCAGACTTGACTTGTTTACAATCAACAATTAATTTATCAAATAATCGGCAGGGTTGGAATTTATGTGGCAAAAATATGCAATAGCTCAATTGTGGACTTAATCGTTAGTGAGTCACAATCAGGAAGTGGTAGGTAAGGGAAGATAGGTTTTTACATTATACCAACGTAAATATTTCCAACGAGGTATCGCTAGTTGGAGCAATGGAAACGATGGGCTAAAATTAGATCGTACTGCGCAATGGTCACTAAATTTGTACAAGACAGAAATGATTGTGATGCTTGCAAACTTCTATGTACCACTTCCCCAAAAAACTATCCCGAGCAGCATCAGCAAATTCGAACGCTTTCTCGCATTGCGCTTCTTCCACCTGTCCATTAGTTTGGTATCATTTGTATCTTTGTCCATTAGTGTTGGTATCATTGCGAAATAAGCCGCCGCTTTCCTGGCATCCTAAGCAGAGCTGTGCTGTGTCGATCGTCAGCGTTGATTCGCAGCACGTACCGAACTTGTTTTCAAAGCGGCCATTGCCGAGTGCTGTGCCGCTTGGCCGTTCGACAGGTCTGCCAACAGTTACTGCCATCTGGCGAGCGAATATGTCACTACTCGGCGCGGGCGGCCCGAGGCGCGCGCCTCTTCTCTTACAGACTCATATTTTGTGTGACTGGGTGCGCCGACTCGCGTGTGGTCGTTCATTCTCACCGCGGCCGACGTCTTATCTCTCACTGATCACAATTAGTGGCAGATATAACGTTGTGGAGCAAATCCGCGGCGGTTACGGTACTTCCGCTGTATATGCACGCGATATATCGCCCCGCCCGCCCGCAGCAACCACAAACCTCACATAGACACGTGCTGAGAAGCTTGTTAATACTTGAATAATGCTCCCGCATGTCAAACTTCACCATCCTCATGAGCAAGCATAACAAAGTGAGCCGCTGCGGTTTTTCGCAGTGGTGCCCGTTGTTCGTCGGTTCCGGTGCTGATAAATTTGGCTCCGGGAGGTGCGGTGCCACCCGGCTCCCGCAGGACCGGACCGAGTCGGACCAGGACGGACTGGGACGGGACGGACTGGGACGGGACGGACTGGGACGGGACGGACTGGGACGACGACGGACGGACTGGGACGGGACGGACTGGGACGGGACGGACTGGGACGGGATGGACTATGAGACGGGACTGGAGCGACGGACAACTCAAGCTGGCCGCTGTTTCGGGCTGGCGTTCGCAAACATAGCCGAGCCGGAGGTGACAGTTGACAGGTGACAGTGATGACAGTTGACAGGTGACAGAGATGACAGTCATGGGCGTCGGCAGTCTTATGACGCTGTCATTGGTACGGTTCGAGCAGCCTCAATGGGCTCACAAGGCCTGCTGTAGAATCCGCACGGGGCAGACCGACATGTGGTTATGAGGTGTTTGATTTACCAGATGATTTGCTATATTCATTTTACCAATAATTATGTGCTATGATTTATATGATAATATGTTTTTGATTCATATCTCTGATAACTAAAAATCAATTATTTTTATCTTCTTATGATACCACCATTCCATTATATACCTATATTATATAACTAAACACAGACGGTATTTGAGCCTTTGTTTTGGTCCAGCTCGGTCGCGTGCCGTATATGATCGGCCGCCATGCGACTCAGCCTGCGTCGTGTTTGTCCCCTGCGCGTCATCCCGGCGGGGCGGCGGGAGCGAGGCGCCGTTGGTTTAAGAGCAGTCCGAGCTCCTTCTGGCCGTCGCCGGCTTAATTACCCGCCTGATAACGCCCGGAGCGACAGTTATGTTAATTAGCGGCCCGCTGATACGACCAATGTCAGACAGGCCCAATGCCGACACTGGCAGGCCGGCAGCGGCAAGCGGGGAGCTGCCAGGCCTGGCTGCAGAGGCTGTCCCAGTAACTCTGTGATATTAATGACAAAGTGTTGTGGTTCGTCTGTCAGTTGGCAGGTTAGCATGCAAGGAGTCGAGCGTGGCGGAGGCCAGGCGGTTTTTGTACGGCTTGAGCGTGATAGTACAAGAAAACATTTAGCGTCGGAGATTGTGGTTTTCACATAGGTCATGGCTGCTGGTTCTCGTAGCGTTTGAATGGACCCTCTGCTTTTACTTTTCCCGGTCAACGTACATACATATAATGCGAAATTGTCTTAAATTTAGATGTACCGGCTGAAAAACGCAGTAGAGGTTTGGTCAGTGATAACAAAACTAAAACAGCGCTTACAACTGAGCAAGCAGCATCCCGAGCCATGTATTCTGTACGTCATTATACCTACTGACCGATCACCATATTTGTGTGCTTTCTAATGTATTTATTGGATGCAAAACATGTACTAGTTGGATGCAAAAATATCACCCGTCTTTTATAATCAGACAATATCAAGGTAGAAAGTGGTATACAAACACAAATAAATAAACTTAATAATGTGAGACGTAGCGTTGGTCACGTGACTAAAGGTGGCCTGTCATGCATTGTATTGCATTGTATTGGTTCAAAACAACCACAGGCCAAGAGCTCAGTTACGGCTGCAGTCACACTAAACCATACTTTGCAATATACATTATATGCATTATAAACCACATGATATGTCTCTTAAAAGATTTAAGTTTTTTCCTGCTTTGCTTGGAAGCAATTTAGTCAACGAGCTCGATGACCCCGACACTAGCTCTATTTTTAGCGGCACAGCTATTCCCGGCACAGGGAGCTCCACAGGTGGTCATGTTACTCCCAGTGCAGGTGGTCATGTTACTCCCAGTGCACTGCACTGCCATACTCATTTAACTTGCACATGTGGATGTTTATTTCACTGAGGACGTTTAACGAACAAGCATCATTTGTTGCCGCCAGAGACTGTCTCGGTTACGAAATGGGTAACGGAAGACACCCTGCTGTGAAGACACCCTGCTGTGCTGTGAAGGCCGAACACCCTGCTGTGCTGGGGGTATCTAAGATAGAATCAGAGCCATGACCTGTGTTTGTTTAAGTTACGCTTACATTCGGACACATAGTGCGGCGCTGTTATTGTTTCCATGAGCAGAAGTTTAGCTTGGCTCAATGACATCAGATATAATTTGCTCACCGATGGTTGAATTTCAAACGAAGTCACCCTGACAACAGCAGAGCCAGAAATGTTTGCCATTTCCGCTAGCAACAGACGTTTGGTGGTGGGGCACTGATATACTGTTACTGCTCAATTGTTTGTACATGCTGTAAAGCAGGCTTTATCTGTGTCAAACTTGACATGCCCTTGTTCAGCAGGCTGGGCCACCAAAGATCCAAGGCAAAACACTGACGTTGATGTTGTGAGTTGGTGTCTTCAGATGACTGCGATTCCGCCCTCGTCCACCAACAACCCACCAACACCCCCACCCCACCCCACCTCACCCTCCAACGCCACCCTGTTGCAACCCTCTCCGTCTCCGAAGTCGGTGGACTTCGTTGACGTGGCGTGTGCTATCTTGCATTGGACTGCGTAGGTGGCGGAACGGAGTGGGGGAGGGGGGGGGGGCTCCGGAGCACCGTGCTTCCTTGAATTTGGAAGGGGGTACCCATATCAAAGAACCCCCTTCAATTTGGTGTGGCTAAGGTGCATTTCATGTTTTAGGTCTAAATACCAAATTTATGGAAACACATTTGAATAATGTCGTGATTTCTTACGAGTGTCATAGCTGATAACACAGGCCTGGCATTTCCGTTGAATAGGCCAGACGTTGCGTCAATATCATGCAGTAGTTTAGTGCACGATGGAAACCGCGCTAATGCACATAATGCACAGCATACACTTAGCCCGCGCCCCGCCGCGCTGGTAGGGTGGCAAAATCTGCCCTCTCCCTCAGATTTTCCCCATAACTCGAAAACTATAATAAAATCGACCTGAAATTTACAGTACATTATGATGCATCAACTGCACGTCTTATCACAAGGTACATTTAATTGAGATTGATGTAGGGCTTTGGGAGATAATGATGTTTTAATGACGTCATGACCAGTGTTGGGCATCGTTACTAAAAAAATGTTCTTCCGTTACTCGTTACTCCGTTACTCATAAAATAAGTTTCGTTACTTGTTACTCCTTTACTTTGCGATAAATTTAACGGAAGTTTCTTTAGTCTGTTACATTGCTTCTTTAGTTTAACCCTCGCTAGTGCAGGGGATGGATGCCATATCACTCCCTCGGCTTTTCGGGAATCCGAATAACTCGCGTACTTATCAACCGATAACGATGAAACACTCAGCACCCTACTTTATAACACTTTGACACGTATGTACATTGCAGAATAAATGTGCTGTCCACTTCATCGACACCACTTCATGCCCTCCCCTTCAGAAAATAAAAAAAATACATGCTAGATAAAATGCGATGCTGCTGACGACCCGACCCAGCACCCCTTCTAGTCAACAACATTTGGGCTAATAAGTGAAATTTGAGGAGTGAAATCGAAGTGCCCCCTTGCCCAGAATCGTTTCGTCACCACTGTTGGACTGCGAGGCACTGACTTGAACTGACTGTCCGGCATGGTTTGACTTGGGGTTGGCGGTACCCCAATGCTGAGTACATTCGTCACTGTTGTTTTGATGCTGACAAACACTGATTGGGGAATGTTCGTAGCCGAGATTTAAGCTATCCGTCGCTCTCTCAGTCTGCAGAACTGGACAACACCTGTCTCAGCTCGCGCGATGGAGACAACTTTTTCTGTAGCAGTTTTTCGAGGTGTGCACTGTGCAACGTGCATGCATTTTAAACAAGGGGGCGAGGCTGTTATGCTGTGGCCATTGCCGTGCACCAGGAAGTGATCGAAGGTATGTGCACACAATGTATCAAATTCGTGCCAGTAGCTCAGTATGACAGCCGCCCGGGGAAACACACGCGGTACATTGCGGGATATGACGTCACGCCTACATATTCGTTATGCAGCTGTTCTGCTCGTATACGGATGTTAACTAATACAATTCGACGTGTGTAGGCAATTTCCGAATGGTGATGTCAGCAAGCCACTTATTTTGTCTTGATGCACATTTTTGTTGTACTCTCACTCTAAGGAAGCTTTTCATTTCCTATAAAACAAGGAACAGGCCGATTAAGAATGTGATAATCTTCCAGTAGATGCCTTAAAAATGTTGGTATCTGTCAGGAAAAGTATGTATAAGCTACCAGGTGCGCTGTTATCTCTAAATCGTTAAAAGACATTCTTCAAGAAGCCCCATTGTCCCTGAGGAGGCAAAGTTATCGTCAATCGTCAGGCGAATTTTTGAAAAGCTATTTCACGGATATGCGTATCCTCAAGGCAATTAAATATGTTTACAAGAATAGCAATGTGCAATAGCATATATTTCGGTATGCAATATTTTCGTTTTTCATGCAAGATATAGACCGGATAGATAGCAAGAGATTTCACCGGATATCGTATGTTTGAGTAAAGCAAAATAAGCTTCGTAAGTAGTTTTGACTACAAATAACAAAATGCTTAGAGATAAACAATTTCGACCGATTTCAGTTGTTTGGTTTTTATGTCCCGTTTGCCGTTCTGCTTCTCCCCCCCCCCCCAACACCCCTGGAACTGCACCTGCCAAATCAGGACAGGAAATAGCACCGAATGACTGAGGAGTCCGGAACCATATCAATTATCCGGAGCTATTTGAAAACATATTTCAGAAAGTTACTCTGATGTCATCAGAGACCAGTAAATCAGAGTGAAAGTTAAAAAGGTTGATGTAACCTTTCGTCTCGATTCAATTTCCAAATACCATGCGAGACGCATCTTCCTGATAACATAATGCATTAACGAATCCACATAAGGTACAGAGTGAAGGGGCCAACGAAACGTGATGTCTGTGGCTGTACTTATTCTCATATACTTATTTTGATTAACTCATCCTCATACTTATTCACAGAATTAGGAACTAATTTGGTCCACATGCTGCGGGTCTTATTAGTCATAAGAGACCAGTCGGCACAAATAGTTTTTTAACTTCCATCCTTGTTTGATGGGCCCATGATGTCCTGCTTCTTGTTTTTAAGTACCTTACTTTCAGTGTAAGACACCGCTTTGGCTGCCGGCAGCAATATGACACAAGCACATGATAACTACCAGATTATTCGCTGTTATGCTGTCCTTCAAACTTCCTTATAAGATGGGGAAAACCGTAATGTACGACTCCACGTTCAGTTTTTGTTTTCGCTTTTCAAATAAAAACGCTGATCTCCCGTGTGGACGACGCTATACAGTTCAATGGCACGGATTAGTTTTTGATGATAACAAAACGAAAAAAGAAGAAACGAAAAAAAAAATGAAAAATCGTTCTACGTCGTGTAGCCCGACCAGACGTTAAAGGACAAGCATGTGCTTCCATGACCTTTTTCGGGAATTTCTCAGAACTTGCAAGACAATCATACTTACAATTGTATCGAAAATGCATTGCATTAACCGTAATGGTTCTGTACCAAGGGCGTAGCTTCTCCAGGAAAGTTGGGGAGGCTGAGCTGGAAAAATATATTTAAGTACCATCAAAATCCACAAAAATATATATTACCCCCAGATTTGCCACACTTCCTCATCAAAGTTTTGGGGCTGAATCTTCACTTGGAGGGGGGACTGAGGTCCCCAACTGAATAGGAACCTACACACATGTTATATATATTTATTTAAAAAAAAATGAAATTGCCTTATATCTTAAGCAGTTAACCATGTGGCCAAGGATCACTCTCGCTGACAGATATTCTAAATTGCATTTTTCGGTTTTGATGTGAATGCTTGTCATGGACATTGGACATTGGACAATGTTTGTCCCCAGTCAATGGTGGGTTATTGTTCACACCGGGCATTCTTTATATTTCACATTAGCAATGCTATATAAAAATGGCATGTTATACCTATCAAGGGGATATGTTCCGTCTGGGTATGCTTAAAAACGTCCAACTGTAACCGTTATTGCATGGATTGATGCACCAGTAATGGTGGATTATGCTAGTTACTACCATACAAGGCCCATTGTAGGCGATAACGCTTAGTGCATTTATCACAGTTGGTTGATGTGTATGGTGGACTGACAAGGAACGATGGCAGCCTGTTTTACGAAATTTAAAAACCAAAAACACTATAAGATCGATTTACGAGCTTGTTCTCAATACGGCAGAGAAGCATAAAACGTGTTTGTATGTTATTGGCACTCCTTTTTAGGACTTTACAAAAATAGATTCCTTGTTCCACCTAAAATGTCAAATGTCAAACGAACACTTAATTTACGAGCTGTTTTGGGGATTAGTGGTTTTGTTTTGCGTTGCCGGTTACACAAAGTCTGTTGAATTGTCGTGGCATGATAGCTCTTGAACAGCTAGATACATAGCTTTAGTCTGACTTGCAGCTTGACTTATTGCGTGGCTTAGTTAGTCTCAGGACTGTGTCAGACTGTTTGTTCGGTTTTACGTCGATTGCGACGAGGTACTTGACATCGGAATAATTCCTCTGGCGATGGTTTTAACACATGCTCATTTCCAAAAATGTACGAAGCGGGGCCACATGGCTTCTGTTTCAGTGTATATGTGTGCTGTCAGGGGTTCCGCCACGTGTTTGATATTGGGGGGACGGGGGACGGGATCGGCGATGCGATTTTTGCTAGTGCCATTGTTAGCGGATTTTGCCAAAAATATCAATGCAATCTACTTTTTTTGCTATGATGGGGTGATTTTCCTCTCTTTTNTTTCGGCGACATTTGGCGATAATACGGAGATGCGGTTTTCACGTTTTCTTCCTAAATGCCTCAAGTATGAAGGAGTTACGTTGGTTTACAATGATTGAAATAAGTTCAAATTAGTTGATGCTAACGATATAAAAAATGTCACTAGCAGAGGTGGTTTCAGGGACTTAAAAGAGGAGGTTACCAATAAATACGAAACGCTTAGCTGGCAGTCAATAACGCTATGTGACATGCATTTATAGCTATTAAGATGCTAAAAATAGTTTCTCCCTCTATTATTTGTATAATTTGTTACACATTGAGTTTCAGGGGTGTGTTCTGGCACATAAAAAGGAGTATAGATCATCAGAAAAAGATCGCCATCACCTAGCATGGTGATGACGATATGCCAGTGACTTCGGCGCAGCAGACAGTTAGCTGATAATTATGTATGCACTTATAAGGCCTGGAGAGGGATGAAGTATTTTTTGCATAGACGCGCTCAGGAATTGAAAAAGGTACATATTATTGCAAGGCAGCTAAGATGCATGGGCCTACAATGACATAACATATTACAGTTTTCTGATGAAATACCCACCAGTTTATTTTTCTGCATCTGGTCAATAAAAGTAAAAAACACAACTTTAAAAAGTGACGTCATGAGTTACTTGTACTTAGAAAGCTATGTACCTGTACAAATATATAAGTATTGTTCTGCAATTGCATTTGGGTATCGTTCATACCTGGTTCTTTCAAATATTTTCCGTTTTAAAAGTATTCTATAAACTCTATGAAACATTATAGGATATTAGGCGAGTCCAGGTATGTTAAAAAGGGGTAACCAATGTCAATCGAAGTTGCAAGTGAAATAGCCACAGTTGACTAGTTAGTATTAGAATACCGGGAAATGCACCTATCAAAGGGTCTTCTGCCTCCTCCATTTCGATTCTGGATACGCTTATGATGAAGAACGACATGCAAAACGAAACTATCTATGATCAGTAACTTATTTATATTGCTTGGTAGAAACTTGCCTGTGGTTAATATTGTATTTATTTGTCCTCCCTTTTTCACTAGCCTGGCACCGCCTTTGGCAAAATATATGCCTAATAACTGTTTTGCACGATACAAAAATAATGAACTACTGCATTTATCCCAAAAAGGCCTTTAAATGGATCATAAGACCTTTTTCCACTTTATTGGAGGTGGCAATGCAGTTTGGTACACGAGGCTAAGTTATATTGCAGATTGGATTCATAAAGCTTGAAAATGTCTCTAAGTATGCAAAAATCACGTTTATACTTCGTTTCCGTTCTACGCAAATAAGTGCGTAATTGGTCGGCGAGCTGCCATGGTCAGAGCCGTAGAAATAAAACACGTCAACACGTGCCTTTTCTTCCGTATCTCCTGCAATGATTATGGGTTCTAAATAGCGGGAAAAGGCAAAATTTGGTTCATAACTAGTTGTAACATTACTCAGTTCATGCAAATCAGTTATAAAGTCATTCTTAATGACTCGGGTATCCACGTATCATTCCAATAATAGATGACTCCCAAAACGCCCCGATCCGAAGGTTGAAGGGATGACCACCGGCCGACCATTCTAAGCCCTCAAAATAACAATTAAAAGTATGTAGACATAATTCCTTTGGCGCCGTTATGGGAAATCAGTAGAAGATGATGACTTAGAAAACCATTTGTATTATAGGGGCAATTCACCAAGGCAGGACAGATCACCAGGACAGATCACCAAGGCATGGTAACCACGCACCCTTCGATTCCGCTTTAAAGTGGTGTATGGGGTTATCTTGGGCGCTGATTTCGTTTTTCGAATCTTTATGGTCGTCAGGTTACGAGGTCACAAGATACAGGTCAACGAAAATTCAGGTCAAGGTCAAACATCCCACAACGTTTTCATTATATCTTCCAAGATGAAAATACATATCAGGGAAAAACTATAAATATTAGAGAGAGGCAAAACAACAAATACGATGATATAATGATTTACCCCTTAAAGTCAAAATTTGACCAAAATTTCGATGTGATGACCTTGAATTGAGGTCAAGTTCAAACCATGTTTGCCCGTTTCATTTTGTAAAATTTGAAATAAGTGGTTAATTTAATTTAGTAACTAGCATGCAAAAATTTAAACGTGTAAGTGCAACTCCTTGGTGTTCAACAGGGGGCATATGTAATGACGTCATTTTCCCAAGAAGTTTACGAATTACGATTTTCTTCAAATATATGCACTATGGGCGTCATTTAAAAGCAAATACCCTATATAATACACTTATGCCATTATTTGCATAATACAAAAATAATTAAAAAAATATAAATGATAAATGATTTAAATTATTTGTGTCGTCCTCTAATGAACTTTCGATGCGACAAGATATCGCACCACTCATCACCCGGCTGTGCATCTACCGTATAATTATGATCCTGATCAGTATTAAGATGTGAATTGTGTTGACCTGAGTTACTCAGTTTGTCACGCTTTCTGGGTCAGGGTCATATTATCTTGACCTCTGATTGGTCGGTCAGGAACGTGTCACGTGATGTGCCTGTCCCGGGCGCAGCGAATGTTGTCGGATCGGCTCGGCTTGTTTGTGTCACCTTAAAGGGAAGAAGTGACATTTTGATTTGTTAGCATCATTTTTTTAGGCGACCGACATGGCATTAAAATGATAATAGCCTTTTTCACGATGATAAGAGTTGGAGAAAGTTTAGCAGCTTGTTCATTGTGAGGAAGTTGTTCAAAATGATCATTTGTGCTAAAAGATATATTATTTTATTCAAAAGAAAGGCCAAAATTATTGCCAATAATTTTGCCAATAATTTTGGCCTTTCTTTTGAATAAAATAATATATCTTTTAGCACAAATGATCATTTTGAACAACTTCCTCACAATTTTTCACGATGGGTTATTTTGCACGAAATGTTTTAAAACATTTTAAATTTTTTAAAAGTTTTTGTAGTAGTAGCCCGCTTTCACGATGGACTTAATTGACAAAAAAATGATTTACCCTCGCCCTACAGTCCAATACGGAGAACGAGGGTTAAACATCTCGCAAATTGCCCATCGTGAGGCACGCTTACACACTGAAACTTTTTAAAACTTTTAAAATTGTTTTTTAAAACATTTCGCGCAAAATAACCATCGTGGAAAACGGGCTATTATCTAAATTTAAGAACGAAAAAAATATCCCTTCTTCAAAGTTAGAAGTTTGGAACAATTAAAAAGACGTTACAATGTTACATGTACTTCTTTCGCAGTTCATGTTCGGCGTTTTCTCTCCAGTAGCGGCAACACATCATACCTGGCGCATCTGTTTCAATTTGATACCAACTGTTCAACGTTGGTCCATGTCCCTTGAAAAAAAATCGCGGGCACTAAATAAGTCGCCGTTGGGTACATAAATTAACCTTCGATTTCATTGCCACTTTGTCTATTGTTTACTTAGTGTTTCGGGAAAAATATATCCTTGTATTGATAAATTAAACCGTTGTATTACAGCCATAGACAATACTATGCAAACTCCCAATGTTGAACATAAATTAGCCATAATGATTGTGTTAAAGGGACACTGCCACCTAAACATTAGATTTGAGTTGAGATAGCCATTTTGGCTGCTTGTCATTGAAATATGTATGGCATGAGTAGTTAAAACAACCACACTGGTCTAAAAAATATAAATTCAAGTTTGATTTTGCAATCTGTAACATCGCCAGCCCCCAATGTATTTGAATTGGCCGTTGAGCCGATGTCGTAGTCTCTCTTTGCTAAATGCTATTAACAGTCGGACTGGTTACCTTTGGCATACATTAGTCTACCACTATCATGCTTATGGCGCGGTGAAGGTTTTTCTTATTTTACAGAAAATTCTTCAATGAACGTCATCAGCCAAATATAAAAACGCATATTTCATTAAATTGAGCAATCTTTGTGAGAAACAAATGTCATAATCGTGTTCAGCAGCAATTACTTCATATTTTGCACTACAAACGGCGTACATTTTATATTTTTTGGGAAGGTGGCAGTGTCCCTTAAAAGAGACACTGCCACCTTCCCTTCAAAAGTACGCCGCTTGTGGTGCTAAATATGAAGTAGATGCTGCCGAACACGATTATGACATTTGTTTCTCACAAACAGTGCTCAATTTAATAAAAAGTTAAGTTTTTTTAATATTTGGGTTGATGAAGTCATGCAAAGGAATAATGTATCGCTAATGTATGGCCAAATGCAAAACAAGTCGACTATCATGGACATTTAGTAAAGAGTGACGTCATGGGCTCAGGGTCCCCGTTCAAATACACTGGGACTGGAGATATTACAGATTTAAAAACCAAACTCGAATTGATAAATTATTAGACCATTGCGATTGTTTTAACTACTGTCGTACATAATTTCAATGCCAAGCACACAACATGGCTATCTCAACTCAAATATAATGCTAAGGTGGCAGTGTCCCTTTAAAGATTGGGGAGCTCGCGACCACTACGTATCTAAGCAGTCGTTGAGTGCATAAGGTTTCTGCTAATTTTAACATTTTTTTATTCAATGTTTGTTGACTATCAAGGGTAGTTGGGAACATAACCTTGATAAACAAAACACACATATATATATATATATATATATATATATACAGTTTTATTGAACAACACCGAAAGTTTTGCATTTGTTATCTTCTTGTTAAGGCTTTCGATGCTTCGAACTATCTTCTTGTTTTCTTCATTGTGGTTGAAGATAATGTTTCCGAAACTCATAGTAACACAAAAAACTTTCGGTGTTGTTCAATGAAACATGTATCTCTAACAACCTGCTTTCCAGTAACACAAACATATATATATATATATATTTATTTCTTTATAATTTATTAAAACAACAATGTGGCATTCCGTGGGAACTGAAATTAACTACCTTTACCTGCATAGTACCAGTCGTTACAAGTGTGGAACACTAATCAACATGAACTTAAAATATCTTTCGGTAGGAATGTTTTATGCAAAATGTAATGAGTTTACAATATATTTTGGTCTTGACTGCTGATTTAAAGTAATTACTTTATTTTGTGGGGAAAAGGTCAATATTTCCCTGTAACACCATCACGTTCGCGTGGAAATGGCACTGTGGATTTGGTTGACTACCAATTCCATGCCCGTCTTAGCGCTCGCCAAATCTAATTAAGGTGATGTCGTGTTGTAACCGGTTATAACGCCACAAAGTTTATTAAACGTATCGAAGGCACCCACATAGGAACTTAAGGAAAATATCCAAGAAAATTACAACTTATACAGGCACATCGAATGTAATGGCTTCACTCTTTTGATCAGCAAAAATCCACAAGCTCTTCATAGCGAATACAATCGTTGATTGGGCACAGAGACGCAGGTACAAGTTTTATTTCCGTTTGGTAATTGAGTCTCAAATGCGGATTTAATGCTTAAAAGGGAGATGTGCCTACTCACATTGGTCATGTGAAGTTGTTGACACTAGTCTGTAGAACATATTTTTCTTGAATTAGCCATGGTACTTATTTCCCCAGAATCACTTTAGTTGCGAGATATTCCAAAAGTCGCCATTCACATACGGCAGTATTTAATTATCGATAGTCGCCAGAGGCTTCGCTACTACATTAAAGCATTGTCTTAAATTACAACACTAGATATCTTGTTAGCCTGGCCAATAGAAAACAACTCGTAGCATGATAACAGCTGCGAACAGATTTTTCGATTCACTGTAAACAAACATACATTGCTCTAAAAAGGTTATAGTAAATCAGTCTTTAGTGCGCCATTATAGTAACATCTTCGCTACCTGTTATAGTGGAAAGAGTTCGTTATTGAGTTTTAAAAAATTAAAACAAATGCAAAACAAGAATATAAGTAAATTAAAACTAAAGGGCTCCAGACGTGAATTTTAATCGTAACCAATATTCAAAGCAATAGCTCTTACCGTAAGAAAAATATTATTTGACGTTTCAAAAGAGTAGGCACCACTCCCTTTAAACAGTGTCTTGTGACAGTACACTACTAGACCGAGCAATACACAAATTGCTACTGATCATGATTATAAACCAAACAGATGACAGATGCGTGATGCGCAGATGCAAATTGGTGCTGCTAAATTGCCTTTGCGTGGGATGTCCATCAGGAGGCGATATTAATTATTTATATTATTTATTATTTGTATTGTTTTATTTATTGTTATTTATCTTGTGCTATTTGTATTCAAGCAAAACTAATATCATAAGTGTATTCTATAGGGCAGGTGCTTTCAAACTACGCTCATGATGCTTAAATTTAGAGAAAACCGTAAATTATCCACTTGCTTGGCAGGTGACGTCATTACATAAGCCAGCTTTTGACCCCCAAGAAGTTGCTCTTACCACGTAAAATTTTGCAAGCATGCTACCAATTAAAGAACCAACTTGTGTGCTAATTTTAAGAAAATCGAAATAGGCAAACATAGTTTGACCTTGACCTCACTTCAAGGTCATCAGATTAAATGTCAAATTTTGGCTTAAGGGGTAAATCATTTTGTCATCATATTCTTCGTTTCTTCCATTCTCTAATAATATATAGTTTTTCTCTTATATGTATTTTCGTCTTGGAGATATAATGACAAACATAGTTGCGTGTTTGACCTTGACCTGAAATTTCGGTGTCCTGTGTATTGTGACCCCGTAACCTAACGACCATATAAACTCAGAAAACGAAATCAGCGCCCAAAATAACCTCATACACCACTTTAGAGTGAAATCGGAGGGGTTGTGGTATACATTTTCACTCTTACCTTGGTGATTTGTCATGGAATTGCCCATAGGCGATATGATTCGGCTGATGACCGGTATGCATCGTCCTGCTTCAACATCCGGATTGATGTCCCTGGCTCTGTTTATAATTTAGTAGCCGTGTTGGGAAACATTTCGACGATTGCAGCGCACATGATCGGCAATTGCCACCAACTTTGTTTTTACTGTGTGTTTACACCACGTGTTTATATTGTGCATTGCTTGTATTCAGAGCGCAATATATGCCTCGCTTTGCATTTATAGAGCGAAATGTTCTTTTCTTTTGCATTTGGACCAGAATAACTAGTGCTGATATAATATGAATGTAATTAATAACAAAGGCTTATCAAATAGCTTTATTAATATACAAAATTCGTGAAAAGTGGGTTAATAACGTTCGATTAATATTGTTGCATCGCTTCTATCCTCCAGAAAGCTATTAGAAGACATTCGAGAAGGTCTTATCCCAGGTAACAGATAACGCTTAACAACGTTGTAAATAATCACGTTGTAATTTAACGTTTTAATGCCGTTGCGACATCGTCTTGAATGTTGCGGAAACAAAAATGTATAAACGTCGTTATTAATCTTTACAGCAACGTTGCATCGTTACGATGTCACAACGTTGTTCTAGTAACTTGAGAAAACACCTCGGCAATGTGGTACAATTATCTAAATTGAGTACATTCACCATCTTACTAAAATAGTGAGCGACCACGTAAGTCACGTTAGCCATGCTTGTCAAAAGTAACGTTGTATCAACGTTGTTTCAACGTTTTGTGAGCGTTGCAAGGTAACGTTGTGACAACATTCCTGGGAGTCTACAAAATTACACTATTACAACATTGTGTTTTTATGTTACAACCTTGTCACAACGCTATGACAACGTCAAAATGTTAGCTGGGATGATCTCTTTAAAGGGACACTGCCTCTTCCGGATGGTATCGCAAAAACATGCTAAAACAAGTCTTAAGGACTAAATATTATTTTTAATCTTACTCTTATGCTCACCAAAGCAGCTCAAATACAAAATCTATAATTTATTTCATTTTTCATAATAATATAAAACGGTTTACGATTGCCACACACCTCTAGATAATATGGAAGCGATTGAGCGCCAAATTTAGCGCAGTTCAGACATTTCCGTCATGCTGAATATCAATCGAATCTTATTAGTTGCGTTAATATTAGCTGATAAACATGGCAGCTGTGTTGGATCAAAAGTACGTCTAATATTTGCATTGTTGGCCCTTTGTTGCCCCCTATCACAAATGTATGAAATGCATTTGTTTAGTAATGTAAACCGTGTTGAGGGAATCGAACACCGCTTGATTTTTGAAAATCGGACTGGTAGCTCTCAATATCACTGGGGGGCAGAATCCGTCACCCCCTGCCACTAATAGGGGTAACCAGGAGCTTGCCACTAATAGGGTTAAATGAATGGTGGAGATTTATTAACAATTATGCATGCTCTTGCTCAAACTTGCCCTAAAGCAATGTATCGGCAAAACATTTATTTATTTCTGACTCCAAAACGTTGATCCCAGCTTTACTTGGCACTAAACTCAAAATGGCTGCTCTCATCCTGTTCGACTGTCAAATTGGCGCAATTGTTACGCGTCCAAATAGCGTGCCCAAAGCCGTAGCGTACGAATTCGCCGAGACTTGAAATTGAAAAGTTTATCTGTGTTATTAGGTAATGTCACTTAACTTGTACGGCCCAAAGTCGAGCCATAGCCATTGTTGCTTGTTTATTATGAAACGAAACAAAGGTTGTTGACAATACAATTAACTAAATGCGCATTTTAATTTTGAAGTTCACTGACATAATGGTGATGCAGATTATGCGATATGTAAAATAAAGTTGTAATCCGCAAAGAAGTGATTCGCAGATCGGGGGAATAACTTCTTTTGTTAATAGCCGTTTTCACGATGGCTTATTTTGCGCGAAATGTTTTAAAACATTTTAAAATGTTTTAAAATATTTTGGTTGTAGCCGTCTTCACAATGGACTGATTTGCGAGAAATGTTTAGCCCTACGGTCACGTAGGGCGAGGGTTAAAACATTTTTTCGCAAGTTAGTCCATCGTGAAAGCGGCTACTATTAAACAATTGAAGTATTTTAAAATGTTTTAAAACTTTTAGTTGTAGCTCATTTTGTCGCTTACCGAAACTTTGCAACACCTTTTTGGACTGCAACCGTGACATCGACGTGTGGAATCATGGCGCATTGTATTTTAAGAAACATGTGATCACATACGTGCGCGACAAGTAGGAAATAGGATAACCAAAGTGTTATGATGTGTTCTGGTATGTTATGCTGTTTTAACTTTTTCCATTCGTTAGTGTCTTGTCTGTTTTTACCTAGTGACTTCGTCTGTAATTGGGCCACTTGTCCGTTGATGATATTCTGAATAAACTAAACTAAACTTAAACATGTCGCGAATAATAATTATTCGTGAAAATGGTTATTTTGTTATGTTATTGCAGACTGGGTATACATATATAGGTAGTGCAAATGGTATCAGGCGAATCTCGGCTGGCCCCCTGTGACCCGTGAAGGGAGTGGGGCAATTACCCCCTCTGCTCCCTGGCTACGCCTCTGGCCGTGAATGAGCTATTTTTGACTTCTTCCATTTGACTTTTTGCCCTTTTGACTTATTCTATATGACTTTTTTTTCTTTTTGACCTTTTGCCATTTTAGTTCGTATCCGTTTGATTTTTTACCATTTTGACTTTTTGCATTTGACTTTAAGCTGATTTGACTTTTTGTCTTTTAACTTTTCACATTTTGATTTGTTGTCCATTTACTTTTCATATTTGACTCTTTGTCCGGTTACCGATAATATCAGAGAATGGGAGCATGGGAGCGCGGAAAATTCACGTGGTTTTGCGAAAATGAAAACGTTTGACACAAGGGCATACAGCGTAAACCTTTATAATGCCAAATTGAATACCTATTATGTACTTTTTATCACCCAGAAAATGCAACATATCTGACTAGAAATATTGGACAAGCATATCTGACTCGATTTACCATGCATTTGATCTGACGTTAGTCGGGATTTTTCAGAACTTTTTCAGCATACTGAAGTTCAGTACATGATTCACAACAAGCAATTGTTTATTTTCAGATTAAGATATTTGCCGCCTGCTCTACTGGACCAAAGAACAACATTGCCATCGATGACATATCGGTATATGGACCCACGGAGCTCAGACAGACATGTGGAGTGGCTACAACAACACCTGAGCCAACAACAACACCTGAACCAACAACAACAACACCTGAGCCAACAACAACAACACCTGAACCAACAACAACAACACCTGAACCAACAACAACACCTGAACCAACAACAACACCTGAACCAACAACAACAACAACTGAACCGAGCACCACCGGGTCGTCGACCACCGGCATGCCGTCGACGTCGCCAGAGCCGACTCTGTCCACCGTGTCGAGCGGGCCGACCGGCAGTCCTGTCAGTACGACGCCCGCCTCCCCACGCTCTGACGGCCGCCGCTACGGCTCCAGCACCCTGCTCTGGGTGGTGTTCGCGGTGCTGGGCACCTCGGTGGTGCTGCTGCTGGTGCTGGCGCTGGCGCGGCGGCAGCGCCGGCGGGACGACCAGCTGGCGTTGGTGCAGCACCACGGCACCAGCGGCAGCAGCGACAGCGGAGGCTGGTATAACTACATCACCAAT
This sequence comes from Semibalanus balanoides, assembly GCA_014673585.1. Taxonomy (NCBI): domain Eukaryota; kingdom Metazoa; phylum Arthropoda; class Thecostraca; order Balanomorpha; family Balanidae; genus Semibalanus; species Semibalanus balanoides. The sequence goes on along the minus strand of VOPJ01005111.1, from coordinate 3,237 downwards.
TGACCCGCGGCGGTACGTGAAGGAGAGGTTTGGCCTGGTGAAAAGCTAACGCGTCGCAGTAGACACAGTGGACACAGTGCTGCCTAACATTGAACCAATGATGCCACTTAGCCGGGCGATAGAGTCACTTAGCCGGGCGATGGAGTCACTTAGCCGGGCGATGGAGTTACTTATCCGGGTGATGCAGTCACTCAGCCGGGTGATGGAGTCATTCACCGATGTTGTTCGTGTTGTGCTGAGAGGCAAATGTGTTAACTTGGTACCTGTTTTAGTTTAAGGAGAAACAAGTGACATGCGATAATTGTCATGCGCGGAAAGAATATAGTGCATTTAGTGTCATAAAGATCCTGGCGTTTGCGATACATTATACGTACGATCAGTTCAAGGATTGATACTGAAGTAGATTGGATCCATTGGTATTTGATAAGCAGGTCATTTCCTCGTTTACCTACGTTGCTACCGATGTTGTGCTTTCGCAGATGTAGGCTAAGACATTTAGAAAGGTGTTTTGTGTCAAGCAAAGGATTGAATAATTTAAGTGCATTTTTTGTATAGAAAGGTAGGCATTGCCCTTCTCTTCTATGTCCACTGTTCATACCTATAATGCAAATGTTACTTAGAAAGTTATATTCTGAGACTGTCGTGCTATGTTTGGTGATATTAACTGTTGTGACGCTTATTGCCTTCCGACTTCCGAAATATACTCGCTTTACCCTATTCCTGCGGGGCAGATTCGGCTCAGCAGAGGCGGCTCCAGGACTATGTTTTTTGGGGGCGTTATGAACGCGGTTGTGTGGCGCATACTTCCTTCGTAGTTTGCGGTGCAATACATGCGTCAGAGACTATGTTGCTGCTATATACATCATACATACTTAGATTACACATATTTTGGGGCAGAGGCACACTCAGGTACATACATAAAGTGGGAAGCAGTATCCTCCGTCAAATTAAGTCCAACTTCAAATTAGTAGGATGATAAAAGGCGTTCCACACATGGTGTCCCCCTCCCACCCACGTTGTTTACCTGGATCCGTCTATGCGCAATATATTACATTTAATAAATTACAGAACAAACTCATGTGACGTCTCTATCGTCCCAACTAATCATCAAAAACACGTGTTTGTTTTTAGAAAATCCTCCATTCTTTCATCCCTGAATACGCATATGATTTTTCATTTTGGTACTTGTCCTTTTTAAATATTGAAGACCTCTACATTGGAAGCTCACTGCTCAAAAACGTCTTGGGCATGAAAAACGGTCAAATCAAATGGCCGCAATGACCTTTCCAAAAACACCACAAATTGTAGTATTTTTTGCCCCCTGCCCCCCCCCCATTTCTGAACAAAAAAGAAATGAATACAATTGTTACCAGGGGCGTCGCCACTACTAGGGACATTGTCCCTAGTAATTTTCAAACCCTCAAAATCTACTAAGGACTGTCCCTAGTTATAATGGGTGGCGCCATCACTGGGGACACTAAAGAGACAGTTCCCCTAGCAGACTTGTGCTTGATTCCGCTTCAGCGGAATCTATTCCGATGCCATGCCAAGCCAGCTGGGTCAGATTCCGGTTCCAATACATATTTTACTAACATCTGACAGTATGCGATTTTTAGGTTTCAGGTCAATGGTTGACCTTCCAGTTCAAGTGAATGACCTAAGATTGACCACATCCAAAAATAGCGACTTTGCAATGTCCGTCGTCATTACCAAAGTGATGAGTATAAAACGATTTGCTGAGCGTCAAAATTTTGGCCGTTATATTGGCAATCTGGCAATGTATCTATTTTTAAGTCTGAGCCTTTTAATGACCTCTCAGGTCACGGAAGCGGTCACCATAGACGATAATTTGTTATGCTGTTGCCAGTTTGCATTACAGCTCATGTATGCACAGGCGCTTAGTATAACTTCCGAACGGAGAGATATAGACACCGTAAAAAAGCAACTTGTTGCCTGTCATAAGGCAAATACAATGGCATCCAATTTTGAATATCGTGGTCAGCTGGTGACCTTTGGGGTCAGGTCAATGGCACTTTAGGGTCTGACATGACCTTGACGAAAAGGTCATAGGTCACAATCTAATAGCTGTATACACTTCAAGTTCTCATAGGATACGTTTTTTTGCTAGATGCACCGCATGCGTAAAAAAATATAAAATGCAAATATCAGGTGGTCGTTTTAGGACTCCCGTAGGGCGAGTGCTAATCCGTCTAACTTAAAAGCTAAAAGGGTTACGAAGACGAGGAAAAATCAAAGATCAGAACAATCCTATCAAACTTTATCCCGTCATTTTTGCTCAGATAATTAGTGAAGTCACTTTACGCCATCTAAGATAAATTTTGACAACTAATGAAGTCTACGCCAGAACCCCTTATGTTTACGTTCAGAAGCTATCATGCCAGGAACGAATGAGAAGCAGAAGTTTTGGAAAAATTCACTCGCTCGGCTCAGATCTCCGCCATTTTCAGAGCAGGATTTTTGTTAGTTTTAGTCTCCAGAGGTCACCAAATGTCACAATTACAATATTTCCAGATGTTTGAGTTAACTACGTTTTGCTTTATTTAGATGGGAAAATGGCTTTGAAACCATAAACCATCGTTTTTGTTTCCTGTTGAGAACCATTCATCGACATAGCGGGATATCTGGATTAGGTTAAAACTAGTATTTGACTTCAGGTAAAGATCATCAGGTGACCACTGGGGTCAGGTTGTGGTCATGCTGCACATCGACTAGCTTTGTCAGTGTAGGGCCCGATACCTACGTGACCGTGCAGGGGGGGATACGACCCCTAGAGTTTCTTCCGCAATTGAGGTAGAACTTCGATTAAAAACGAGCGTGTTGCTTGTGATGAGACGAAGCTGTTGATACCCAATTGCAACGTCCTGTTTCATTAGGTAACCTCTGAGGTCATGTCAATGACCCGAATGTTATCGAAATGGAAACTGCTACAAATTTAATTATAATCGAGCTAAAATCGTGAAGAGCATATATTTTTTCTCAACATGGATGCCAAATTTGAAATCAGTGTCACAAAAGTCCTAGAATCTACCAGAGTCCAGAAATGTCATATCAGGTCATTGGAGGTCTGTGAACTCGGTTGACCTCTGAAAAGGTCGACTGAGGTCGCAATCTCAGTGAAAACCATAAACGTCACCAGTTAACACGACACCTGTACAGTCGTTCCATTATGTATGTTCCTGCTTAACTAGATGGCGCTGAGGTCGAGCTACAATGGCC
>VOPJ01005110.1:0-25403 GCA_014673585.1 Semibalanus balanoides | reverse complement strand
GGCAAAAGAGCTGGAATGGTTCGACCGTAAGCTGCTGCCAGGCCTTACAGTATTAGTCATAAACCGCAGTAGAGCCTGAGTTAGCTGTCCGGACTACATAGCACTGACACTCGCCCGTGAATCTGAGAGACCACCGACCTGTGCTCGCTCATCTTGTGCAGCACCAGCCGGCGTCCGCAGGGCAGCTCGGCGTCACACATCTCACAGACGTACGGCGGCGGCCGGCAGAACTGCAGGTGCACCCGGTAGATGGCCTGGTTGCGGAACTCCTCGCGACACTGGTGGCAGATGAAGCGCCGCAGCGCCGCCAGCTCGGGTCCGCTCACCGACAGTGTGCCAGAGCCGAGCAGCGTCTGTAGACAGCACGGGCCGGGTCACGGCGGGGCGGGATACGGCAGGGGAGGGGCGAAGGCAGCGGCCAGGGAGGGGCCAAGGGCCAGGGCAGGGCAGGGCAGGGCCGGAAGGCAGGTATGGACCAGGGCGGGCCAGAGGAGCTACACAGTTGCTATATATTGGGCAGACCTGGCAAGGCAGGCAGCGGTGGCAGGGCCAGGGGCAATGACAGGGCAGGGCACAGAGCAGGGCCGGGCAGCTGGGCCCTACAGTGAAAATTAGATGACGTTGTGTCAGCCGGTTGTCATCCTCTTCCCGCCCTGTTTTCATTCCGCCTCGTCACTTTTCCGGCCAATGTTTGTTGCCATGCCCCAAACCGTCACATAACTTCAACATAGCTGTCCCGTTCACGTCTCCGTTTGCACCCCGTTCCTGTCACGTTTCCCGTGCCGCGCAGCGGACACGAGTGGCCAGCAGCGATGGCTGACGCGAGGAGCGTGTGACCTGACCTGTATGACCCCTCCACTGTCGGCGTACTGGCAGATGTGGGCCCGCAGAAGATCACCAGTCGGAAAGCAGAGGTGACACAGGCGACACATGATGAAAGGCGATCCATCAGAGCCAGAGTCGTCGCTACCATCGGAAAGGGCCAGCGGTGGACGGACCTCTCCTTTGCCCGGACACGTCTGGCGGAGAACAGCTCGATCGAATCACGACCAAATGCTTTACAACAGATATAACAATGACGATTACAACATTAATTCAAACAATAGATCCCACAACTGCAATTGTATTACCTATTCAGTATTCATGCCTTTAGTACCGAATATTAAATCCGAGAAAAAACACTAACGAAGCGGACGGCTAAGGGGTATTCTAAAATGTGCGTAAAACTCCTATCACCCCTAAAAATCATCTGGCAACAACTGTGGCTGGAACAACGAAGAGTTCGAGAACACGCGGGATCTGATTTCCCAGATCCCATTTAAGCGATAACAAAACGGATCTGATTTCCCAGATCCCATTTAAGCGATAACAAAACGATCCACACCACTCATCCATTTCTTCACTCATGCATTCCCCGTTCCTAGTGGTCTCGCTATATTACCATAACCCAAATCCAAAGGTGTCCCAGTTGTTTTACAGAGTTTTCCCCATCTCCTCATCAGCAGCGCCACTAACCACGATATGAACGGCCAGGTCGCGGGGTCGCTTCTGCACACTGCAGCACAGTGGACAGGTATACTCGTGGTAACGCCGTCCGCTGACCCGCTGACCGTGACGGGCAGCCTGGTGCATCCGCAGACTCTTCTCCGAGGCAAACCGGCGCGGCACACCCGGCCTGTCAGAGCACGGCCAGCGTCAGGGACGATCAGGACGTCAGGGTGGCAGGCGTCGACAGAGGCATCAAGGGGCTGGGTCGGGGCGCCATGACAGGTACAGCCGAGGCGTCAGGTATCAAGGCGCCGGCTTGTCAGGGGTAGCACGGCCAGTGACACGTGTCAACAGGGGCAGCACGGCACCGCGTCAGATATGGACAGAGGCAGTACAGAGCCGTGTCAGAGGCAGTACAGAGCCGTGACAGAGACAGTACAGAGCCGTGACAGGGGCAGTACAGAGCCGTGACAGAGACAGTACAGAGCCGTGACAGGGGCAGTACAGAGCCGTGACAGGGGCAGTACAGAGCCGTGCCAGGGGCAGTACAGAGCCGTGTCAGAGGCAGTACAGAGTCGTGTCAGAGGCAGTACAGAGCCGTGACAGAGGCAGTACAGAGCCGTGTCAGGGACAGTACAGAGCCGTGTCAGAGGCAGTACAGAGCCGTGTCAGAGGCAGTACAGAGCCGTGTCAGAGGCAGTACAAGCCGATGTCAGGGCAGTAACAGAGCCTGACAGATAGGCAGGTACAAGCCGTGTCAGAGCAGTTACAGAGCGTGTCAGGGGCCAGTACAGAGCCGTGACAGGGCAGTACAGAGCCGGGTCAGGGGCATAACAGAGTAGCCGTGACAGGGGCAGTTACCAGAGCCTGACAGAGCAGTACAGAGAACGGTTGGACAGAGGCAGTACAGAGCCGTTCAGGGAGTAACAGGAGCCGTGACAGGCAGATTACAGAGCTGGTCCAGGCAGTTACCAAGAGCCGTGTCAGGGGCCAGTAAAATGAGCCGCTGTCAGAGGCAGACAGAGCCGTGACAGAGCAGTACAGAGCCGTGTCAGGGGCAGTACAGAGCCGTGTCAGGGGCAGTACAGAGCCGTGTCAGGGGCAGCACAGAGCCGTGTCAGAGGCAGTACAGAGACGTGTCAGAGGCAGTACAGAGCTTTGTCAGAGGCAGTACAGAGCCGTGTCAGAAGGCCAACAGAGCCGTGTTCAGGGCAGTACAGAGGCCGTGGTCAGGGTAGTACCAAGCCGTGCCAGGGGCAGTACAGTAGCCGCGTGACAGGGGCAGTACAGAAGCCCGTGCCAGGGGCAGTTACAAGAGCCGTGTCAGAGCAGTACAGGTCGTTCAGAGGCAGTACCAGAGCCGTACAGAGGCAAGTAACAGAGCGGGTCAGAGCCAGTACAGAGCCGTCAGGGGCAGTACAGAGCCGTGCAGGGGCAAGACAAGAAGCCGTGACAGGGGCAGTACAGAGCCGTGTCAGGGCAGTACAGAGCCGTGTCAGAGGCCAGTACAGAGCGTGACAGAGGCCAAGACAGAGCCGTTGTCAAGGGGACCAGTACAGGAGCCGTGTCAGGGGCATACAGAGCCGTGTCAGTGGGCAGTAGCAGAGCCTTGACGGTGCATCAGAGCCGTGTCAGGCGGCAGTATAGAGCCGTGACAGAGGCAGTACAGAGCCGTGTCAGGAGCAGTACAGAGCCGTGTCAGGGGCAGTACAGAGCCGTGTCAGGGGCAGTATAGAGCCGTGACAGAGGCAGTACAGAGCCGTGTCAGAGGCAGTACAGAGCGTCAGGGGCAGTAGAGCCGGTCAGAGCATACAGAAGCCGTGTCAGGCGGCAGTTACAAGCCGGTCAGGCAGTACAGTGCCGTGTCAGAGGCAGTACAGGAGCCGTTCAGATGGCAGTTAACAGAGCCGTGTCAGGCAGGCGTACAGAGCGTGTCAGAGTATGGCCAAGTACAGAGTCGTCGGTCAGGGGCAGCACAGAGGGCCGTGTCAGAGGCAGTACAGTAGCCGTGTCTCAGAGGCAGTACTAGAGCTGTGTCAGGTGGGCAAGTTAGCAGAGCCCGGTCAGAGGGCCCTAAGTACCGAGCCCGTGATTAGGGGCATACAGAGCCGTTTCAGACGGCTACGAGGAGCCGTTTAGGGGCAGTCAGGAGCCGTGTCAGGGGCAGTAACAGAGCCGTGTCAAGGTTAGTACAGAGGCGCTGTCAGAGACAGTTTACACGAGCCGTGTCAGAGCGTACATAGCCGTGTGTCAGCGGCAGTTACAGAGCCGTGTCAGGGGCAAGCTTACAGAGCCGTGTCAGGCCGTTGCAGAGGACAGTAGAGCCGTGTCAGGACCGGTAACAGAGCCGTGTCAGGGGCAGTACAGAGCCGTGTCAGGGGCAGTACAGAGCCGTGTCAGGGGCAGCACAGAGCCGTGTCAGAGGCAGTACAGAGACGTGTCAGAGGCAGTACAGAGCTTTGTCAGAGGCAGTACAGAGCCGTGTCAGGTATAGACAGAGGCATCAAGGGGCTGTATCAGACAGATAATCCCGATTCCGCACCAAACAGCAGAAGACAGCTACAATAACGCCTCATAGCACAGAGTACAAGTTTTTGGCCAATACTCACTTCTGCTCGCAGCCGCTGGTACAGACAAATGGCTGTGGTGAGTCACCCTGCAAGGCTCTACGCCTATCAGAGACAGCAGCGGCCGGCGGCTCGGGGCTGGCTACCCCCAGCTCCTCGGACGCAGGCCAGTCAGGATCCTCCTCATCCAGCTGATCTTCCTCCTGATCCTGACTCTGATGTTCGGCCAGCGGGGACGGGGGCGGCAGGGACAGCTCCTGTTCAGCTGGAGCTGCACAGGAGATGCTCTCCTCTGGTGAGTCATACTCAGCTGGACCAGCTGCATCAGTCGATGCTGGCACACCGCCGTCAGCCGTCAGCTCTGGAAACAGGCTGTAGGTCAGCAGTTTTTCATCTCTGCTCTGAAAACGGGCTGCAGGTCAGCGGTTATTTCATCTCAGTCAGTTATCCTACTCAACAGCAAGACAATCACCAGAGACGTTTGTTTGGTTTATTGGGGTTGGGTTTAGCCCACCAGAGATAGGTTTCATTAAATGGTATCGATTAAAAAAGCCCAATGGAAATGATCAAGGACTGATTCTATAAAGATTAATAAATCAAATCAAGTTGTCAATCTTTCTGAAATCATACAAATAGAAGCATCAATGGTTTGAGTTAGTTGCCATCATCAGCACATACACACTTGTAAGCTTGCTGAGGATTTTTACACATTATCCAGCCCATCAATTCCGCTTCAGTTCATTGGCATCAGATTGCTCACTATTATCCATCATCATCAATTACATCTTCTGAATCACATTGACATGCAATTAATGAAAATGATATATGATGATTAGGAAAATGTAAGCAGTCTTACCTGCTCATACATCCACTGGATTGGCGAAGATTGTGATGTCGAATGAAGAATGGTTGGGAGTCCACCAGGCCCTTGAAGATCCTGTGGAGTGCAGCAAAAGGGATGCATGACATGACCGTTGATATCAACATGCCTAACGACAATCACTACAGATGAACCAACATACAACAAACAATCGCTGAAATTTATAATCTATCAGTCAAAAACATGACAAAGTCACTCATCTCACATACAGACTGATGAACGGACACCTCGCAATGGCCAAAAGCGCCACATAGGTAAATAAGCAATGACTGGTATCTACAAATATAACAGATACACATTCCATCAACCCACCTGCAGGCAAAGCTGAAGTGACTGCAGGTGCTTGTGAAGTTCTGGCCAATCTTCATCTTTGGGCTGGAAAAGGACATCTGACTGACTGCTAAACTGGATATCTACCTCCATCATAGCCAGCAGGCTGTGCTGTGGAATAAATTAACCAGAAACATATTAACACAGTAAAACTGTAAAAGTCCAATATTTGAGCACATCCCAACCTCAGACTTGTATGTCATCAAAATGCAGACAATACCAAAAGATAGTGCTGTAATGTATCAGTATTATTTACATTCTGATAGCATGACAAGTCTGAGGTTAAGCTGTGAGGATGTGTATGGTATGGGGTTATGGCAGTTTACCCTATACAGTGAGACATGAATGTCATGGCAACACTTACAGAATGACTGCACAGAAGCAGAAACAACTCAACACAAACACTTCATTTATTTCAGTTACTGCTAAGACTTTCTAACTCAAGCTTAGCCTTTTCCCCCAAATATATTAATCCCCCAGTTTCAGTTGCTGATTGGCAAAAGCTCCTATCACACTGTACAGCGTACAGTGTGCAGTATCCTAGGATTTCTTTAGAGCCAGGGTGCCGAGTGGAAATTCCAGACTGAAAATCAGCAGAAAGTGTGGAAATTTTACCTCTAAAAGATCCCTTTTCAAGAATGGCTATCAAAGAAAACTTGAAAAATTTCTGGCTTTTCACATATTGAATTAAAGGAGTGTCAAACAATATCAGAAGTTAAAGAGAGTGGACAATAACCCTTGCAATTGGGCAAAAGGAGTGGAATATTATTCTTTGAAGGGTGTCGCTTTACACCTGAAATTCCCAATCCTAGGACACTGACAGTGTGATGTGATATATGTGTAGTGTACACATCTCTCAAAGAGCATAACCCATTACAAAAATAAACATGGATAGAACTAGGCCAGGAAATTTTTAAGATTAAAACATCCATAGAACAGGCACAAAAACAGACAATTTAAACCAACCTACCTGCTTGCAAAGGTCTTTAACTGCAGATAAAAACGTCCTCAAAGCTCCAGAAACAGACAATGCAGGCTGGTGTACATCACATGACTGACTAGCTTGTAGGAGTGCAGCTTTCCTTCCTGATATCATATCTTCAACTTTAACTGAAACAGAGTTCTTCCACCCTCCATCAGGACCAGGACAAGGAGACACTTTCTTGCACATGGGGGTTGTACACTCAGTATTCGAAGCATTCATTTTGCGCTTCAAGTTCTTCTTCAAAACTGTTGCATCTCCCAAGTTAGAGGAACCGCTAAGTCTGGCATTTTCCCTTCCCTGGTTCACACGGCCGGTCCCGGAGCTCTGCCTTCTACGAGAACTTTGCCTTCTGATACAGTTTCGGGCAACCCTAGGCGAAGCTTGCAGTTTTGCTTCTTTCATTTTAGTGATCTTGTTTAGACCTTCCTCGAAAGAATAGCCATAACGACTTTCCCACAGCCGTTTATTGGAATATAACCGATGTGGGTCCCGGATGCATTTAACCACCCTCTGACCTCTGACAAGCGATTGTTTTGTTTTGTCGAGTGAGTACTGTACCTGAGAGGTGTTCTTTGGAAGATGTTTACACTGTGACCTTGAACACTGACCAATCAGTGACGAAAATGTCGTTGCTGATTGGTGAACGCTTAAAATCACACTGTGCGCGTTTCTGAAAGAACACCATCCACTCGCCGTGTACGTTAAGGTTAAGGTGTATTAAAGCCAATGTAGTGACACGGGAGCGCTACCAGATTGATGACGTAACACAAGAAATATGCTGTTACCACGATCCATGCCACGACTTCCGAGACAACTTCACCGTGTGGGGCAGTCGAAATGACCACACGGTCCCGACGTGCTAATAAGAAAGAAAAAATAAGGACTAGGCAGACGCGGACAAAAAACAATGAAAGTTCTTGACAATGACATCCCGAAGGTTACAAGAATCAATTTTTGGCTCAGGTCAATATTGAGGTCATCATGAACGGTAAAAACTTCGCTTCTAACAACCCAAAATATATCGGTAAGTATGATAGCTAGGAAAAAACGAAAAAACAATCAAAGACTCTTGAAAAATGCAATCGACATATGTGTCCTCAAAATTAAGCTTTGGTCAGTAGTTCCTCCAGGTCCAGAGGTCATCAAAGGTCAAAAATGTAATTTTGGGTAAAACTGGTTTTCCTGAATAGCTTAATACATTCAAAGATAGGGTAATTATCTTACCACCATCGTGTTTGTCTCGAGTCGAGGCGCTTTTAAACATATATAGGGTGATCTGATAAAGTCAATATCAAAATTTGACCTCAGATCAAGTTCATCCGGTGGCCCAGGCAGGTCATGTTGCATATGGGGCGTCGCGGCCAGACGATACAAATACAGTGGTGTCATCCGCTCGGCTCTATCTTTTTCTATCAATAGTTATTAGCAAACTATTGCTGATGACCTCAGATGACCTTGCAGACATCACTGAGCAACAATTGTACATGGGTCTATGTCATCAAGAATGAGCTAAAATAGCATGATTCTGAAATAATCAGTCTGATCCAATACATATTGTCTGAAAAGGAAGCATTTGCTTATTTTCCCGTTTACTTAAAATAGGGATTGGGGAGGTCAAGAAATTGACCTGACCTTAGGTCACCGATGCAAAAAAAAGAGATAAACCGATTATAGGTGTTAATGATATTATGAAATCCTGCAAGTCTCGCATCTCTCGGGCCGAGACTGTGGCTTTGGCACGATCACAAGCATTTTGGAAGGCAAGGTCACTTGACGTGAGTGTGACCTGTGCCCTGAGATAACCTGAAGTCATGTTTTTGACAAATTGAAAATTGATGCCCAAACAGCTGTACAAAATTTAGTGGCGCTGCGCGCCGCCGTTTTCCCGTTATTCCGGAAACATATCAGGGGGTCAACTCAAAATGACCCACACCAGGGCGAGGCGAGGCTTAACCCCGACTATGTGACTAACTCCTTCAATAGCTAATGATGGTCATCCTTCGTCCAACAATCTGCACCTCAGCCAGTCAAATTTCGTTCGCACATAATGATATAGCTATAGGGCTATAGCTGTAACTGTAGCTGAAGTGGAACATGAAGGCTCAAAGTCCAACCGATATGCTGCACTCGGACCTGGAGACGGCATTCGACTCAGTCTCTAATCAAACTTCGGCCCACAAACGCCATGGTACGTGGACGGGATAGGAGAGTCTGGATGCAAGAGCGCCTACCAAAAAGTGGGGATGGGGACGTGGCTTTCCGATTCTTTTCATGCAACGTCCATAGGCGTAATGCTAAAATCCGACAATGTTTGAGGGACGCGTCCCCTTTGGCGCCGCCCTCATCTGCATGCACCGAGTCTTCTTTGACAGGAAGGCGCATAGACGCGTAGGGGCAGGAGAACCGGGCGCCGATTCTAAATGGGAGGAGCCTCTTTTACTAAGTTGAAATACTTCAGGAAGTGTTTGTTTGATAATAATAAAACACATGCATCTATGTTCTGCATCGTGGCCACCCGAACCAATCCCACCAGTGTATACTGGCGGATCCAGGGGGGGGGGAGCATCAGGGGCAAATGACCCCCCATACCGCCTGAAATCGGCGCAAATTTACACATTATCTGATGTAGGAGATCTACGCAACTTTTACGAAGGAAAGTTTATTTTAAAACGTCTAGCAATGCATGAGGGAGCGAAATCCGATGATTTTTGTAATTTTGATAATTTTGTTCGGGGTGATGGCGTTTTTCATGGCGCCAAAAAATAAATCCTAGATCCGCCAATGCCAGTGAACGAAGTGCACCCAGCATAGAGGCGCGCATGTGGAAAGACTCCGGGGTTCAGTTCGATTCCGAGCTGGAGTACCTACACAGGCACGTTTCAGTAGTGGCGAGCAAGGCCTTGCCGCTTCTAAGAGTATGCAAGTCATTAGCACAAGTAGTATGTGAGCGAGGCCAGAACTTTAATGTCGAGAAAGCCCACAGCTGCTGTTGAGTATTTATTCCACGATTCTTAGACTAGCATTTTGCACTTAACAACAAGCTGCATTGGCGTTAGAGTAGTTCGGATTGGAACAGGTCAAATAGCTCAGGTAGTCAGGTAATGTGGAAATAAATCGCAACACAATATACAGATAAACGGCACATACAGATGGACGCACAGTTAGGCCGGCTAGATTAACAGAAGACTGACACGCCGCAACATGGGCAAATAAAGCCTTCAGCTGATTGGTATGTTATTGTCCGCATGGAGCATTACATCGCCACGAGCTCGGGAACTACACTACACCTACACAGCATACAGCACATACTCGCTCTAGACGCTGATCGCAACACAGTCTAACACACATCAACGACCACACACTGGCCACATGTCTACTCTGAACTCTCACAATACAACACCAACGTCAAGGCAAGATGGCGGCGTCAGCCGGCCGCAGCAGCTGGTCGGGCCGCGGGGGGCGCCGGTTGGTTTCTGTCGCCACCAGATTCGGCCAGAGTTGGCGGCTAGAACGAGCAGCTGCGGTCGGCAAGCCGCTAGTCACGTGGTAACACGCACAGCAGACACGGCCATCCCTACACACGGGCAGGCACACTTCACGGCAACAAAACAAACTCAACGCACCGGACAGACAGACTCCTCAGCAACGGAACAAACTCAACCTCAGCGACGGCACTCGCGGACAACTCGGGAATGTGTGGAATTTGTTTGATGTCACAGGTCGTCAGTGTGACCCCAGTGACGTCACAGAAGACCACATGACGCTGATGACGTCATGAGTCCCGCACGTGACGCTGCCGACGCCACGGGTCCACCTTGTGTGACAATAGTGAGGTCAAACGTTTACAGTCAACCATCGAGGTCAACGTCACGAAACGGTCGATGAGATCGGATCACCGCCTCGTCAACGAAGCGACGAATGCCCTGGACAGTTACGGGGTGATGTTCTCCGCCGCTCGGTCACACTCACAGCCACCACACGTCCACTACATAGCTGCCGAACAAAACATAGCGTCCGCCAACCAAATATAACACACGCAGGTCACCGCGCATGACCCCAGCTAGGCGCGAGCGGGCAGCAAAGTCCGCCACAACTGTTTCGCCGCGCTTCTAATACCCACAATAACCGGGCGCGCTTCTAATATCCACATTAACCGGGGTGCTTTCGCCCCAGCCCTCAAGCACGTTACAAAGCGAAGGATGAAACACTCTGCGACACCGATAGAGAAACAATATACTTACATACCTACACAGTACACACAGAGACATGCAGCATCACACAGAAACATGCAGCATCTACTAGACGGACACGTCAGGGTCCTAGCCAGACAGGGTCCTAGACAGACAGGGTCCTAGACAGACAGGGTCCTAGACGGACAGCGAATGGTACAGCGCACGCCAGAGACACACAGACGGCAGGTGTTGGTCACAGGAGAGTGGTGGCTACTTCACGTCTCGTACCTATATGAGTCATAATACAGACTTATTGCAGTCTCTCCCGGGGTGACGTCCCTCACGATCGAGATATCTGTATCGCCGCAGCGCCAGAGCTCTACTGTGAGCTCTACTCGAGGTCTCCGAACCACAGGCTATGCCATGATCACAATACGATGACGAGCCTACGCCGTTATTCAAGGCTTCGCCACCGACCTAGAGTTCAGGGGACGGGGGGGGGGGCAGTGTTATGAAGACAATTCTTTTCATGCAACGCCCATAGGCCTAATGTTAAAATACGAAGCAAAGTTGGGGAACATGCCCCCGTCCCTCTCCACGATGATGCCTATGAACGTTACGTACCGCCCTCGACTCAAGCAAATGACATTGACAGGCAAGCGCAGGTGTTTTCGGACATGCAGAATACACCTCGATATAAAGATATAAATACGCAAGGCAGTCCAGGCGAGTCACACAGATAAAACGACATAACTCCGCATTCATAGGCTAAGACGTCAAGGCTAGGATTGTTTTGTAAATTCGATTGTGGCTATTCACAGTCAGGATCATCTTCTTTTAGATGAGCATGCTAAATCTTCCTTCAATCATCCTAGACTAAGTTTTCCTTGAATCCCCTAGACTAATTCCTCCTTCAATGCCAAGAGTTTGTCCCACTCGAACGCCTTATCCCGAACGCTCGAACACTGTCAAACACATTCAAAAACACAACCCCATCGTCTCGTGATCGATCCTAACCACTCCTGCACTTTTACAGCCACGCCGCGAAACAGCCACCGAACAACAGCTAGCTGTCGCATCCGAAACCAGCCTGCGCTTTCCCACAACAGGGCGAGTACCAGATAACGGTACCAGACGCGGCCAGGTGAGAAGAGCGGAGGGCCAACAGTTCTGCTCCCTCAGCCCCGTTACCTCAGGTCGATAGCACCGCTCCCTCAGAGCACTCAGGTCGATAGCACCGCTCCCTCAGAGCACTCAGGTCGATAACACCGCTCCCTCAGAGCACTCAGGTCGATAGCACCGCTCCCTCAGAGCACTCAGGTCGATAGCACCGCTCCCTCAGATAACTCAGGTCGATAGCACCGCTCCCTCAGCGCCGCTCCCCCGACAGCACTCCACTCAGATAGGTAGCCCCGTTCAGGCCGGTGAGAACGCGAACGCCTCCATGCAGGCGACGTCGAAGCTGCCGGAGGTGGTGAGCGGCGGGTTGGAGAACGTGTTGCACGCGTCTGTTTTGCCGCGGCTGAGGTTCTCGTCCAGCCAGATGGCCTGTCCGCCGCCACCACCGATCGTCAACATAGTGTTGTCGGCGGCCATGAAGAGCTGCTCGGCGTGCGACAGGCCGGCCAGCTCCGGGTCCTCAGCCTGACGTAACTTACCCACCCACGGGTACACCTTCAGCCGCGGCCGCAGAGTGAACAGGAACGTCTCACCTGCAGGGTACACAGTCAACGTCAGCCGCCTGTCACCTAATATAACCTCACGCGGCTGTTGGAAGTCAGCTGCAGACCTACGCAGCCAGTGGGAAACATACACCACGGAAACGTTGATGATGACAAATATAGGAACCGGGTGGAAGCAAGAAAATCACTTCTCTTCGCAGACAATACAACGAAAGTGAAAATCAATCAGCCAAATGTCCACAGCAGACCGTAAAAATGACTCCAATTAAGAACCTGTAACACAATTGACATAGTACTTCCTTCCTGTCATACACTAGCCCAATGGCGCAGGAAAAGAGGGCGCAGGAAAAGAGTCCCAACATCACACGGCCGTGTCAGAACGGTAGATTCTGGAGACAAGACACACGACACACACACATGACACACGACACACACACACACACACACACACACGACACACACATGACACACACACACGACACACACATGACACACACACATGACACGACACACGACACACATGACACGACACATGACACACGACACACACATATGACACACACACGACACACATGACACACACATGACACGACACATGACACACACATGACACACACACACACACACACACACACCGACACACACACACACACCGACACACATACACACCGATACACACACCGACACACACCGACACACACGACACACACCGACACACACCGACACACACACGACCTACCGACAGGACACACGACACTCCCAGACGTGCGAGCGACTGACCTGTTCCGAAGTAGGTGTAGCGGGAGCCGTCGTCCTGCGACTCGTTGCGCATGTTCCAGGTGACGGAGCAGAAGGCGCCGAACACGGCACCCTCCGTGGTGCGCAGCAGCAGCACGGTCGGCTCGAACGTGGCCACCTTCTGGTAGAAGGTCTTCAGGGAGAAGCCGTGCTCGTCGGACGTGTAGATCAGGAGGGGAGTGTAGAGGGCGTACCGGGCCGGCAGGTTCTCCCACAGGCGCAGCAGCTGCGGCACGAGTCAGCAGTAGGTCAGAACTGGAGCAGGTCACAGTGGCCTGCTCTCGTGCTGACCTGCAGAGTGATTCTGCTGCCAGACGAGCAAACACACAGCCCACAGCCAACGAGGCTTCACGTCGGATTCAGTGCTTTATTGGCCAACTTTTGGAAGACAAAAACAAAACCATTGACCAATATCTCCTCGTGCACTTTTGTTTATGAATGCTATAAGGCAAATGTTATATCGAATGTCATGATATACGAGATGAAAAGTAAATGAGACGTGGATAATTCAGCAAAATGTGATTATATTTCAAAGAAAGAAAACTTACCTGTCAAAACCACCCGCTATCTTTTCGTCGTAACGGTCATGTATCTTACGACACAACTTGAATATTACAACCTATATATGACTGGATATTAAATAGGCGAAGACGAAAAAGGCATTAAATAACAACGAAGAATAGTGGAGCAGGCAGCGCGAGTGAATGTTGGTTGACGATCCATTGGCTAAGACAATCAGATGTTAGTTTCATAGCTAAGAGAAAGCACAATACTTTGAGTAAAGCTCGTGCAAAGCATTACGCGGCGACACGCTGAATGCATCAAGCACAGTGTAGCCGCTGAGCAAGACTGGCACGGTCAGTGGTCACAGCACCAAACATGCAGGGTAATACAGACAAAGCAGAGAGTTGGCACGTCTTTATGCAATACATAAGGAAAAACCAGAGCTGGCGATCCGCAGCCTTAGGTCCTGCAGCTCTACCAGCATATATTGATCCAACATCCCTACACACTCCAGCAGAGCTAGCTGCGCGAGTGTCAAGTTACGCCACGGTCCCATTACACACTCATAACAAGCAGTGCTTCGCGCCCACACTACCGGCCAGTCGGAAGACAAATGCCAAAATGTCATCTACAGGTCGCGAACGTTAAAATAGTTAAAATAGAAGCCCCCGACCGTTACTGGACGAGGCACAAGATGCCGGGCCATAAGATTCTCGGAAAGAGCTAACAGTGACGCAGACCGATCCTACCGTAAGACGTGGTCATGGTAAGACATCCGCTATTCTTGTCTCCAGCATTATCTGGTTTATTACGGAATTAGCCAACATCACCTTTCCAGGTCCCATGCTTAATGAAAGAGTAGACTAAGGTACGACATAATTCAAATCATGGAGGAATTATTATCCGGACTCCACTCACCGTCAATAGCCTCAACTAAAACCAAAACAAAAATCCAGCGCACGTCAGGACACTCAGAGTGTGTCACAACTCACAACGTTGCCAGGACGAGCTAATGCCGAGGTTCATCTACAGGGGAACTCTAAACATTGCAGTCGGGTCATGACTGAAGCTGCAGCGGCGGGCGGTCTCTGCTGTTGAGCGGCGGGCGCAGAGTGCGACATGCGAGTGGCTGTGGCAACAAAGTAGCCCCAGCCACAGCCACAGTACTACGTCACGCGATCACTAGCGGCGTGCCGACACGCCGCTCCGTCTACACCACCGTACTCTGTCCCACTCACTTCCTCGTAACTCATCAGCGAAGACGGAGACTCCTTCAGCTGGGGGTACTTAGCCGAGTGCTTGTGGGCAGACACGTGAGCGTTAGAACATGCCGGCACAGTCGCCACCCAGACACACGGCCGTTAGCAGCGAGAGGCGGACCGACACCAGGCACACCGGACACAGCCGCCACCCAGACACACGGCCGTTAGCAGCGAGAGGCGGACCGACACCAGGCACACCGGACACAGCCACCGCTGATATCGACCGCATGCTCCCAGCACGTCAGACACGCACAAGTCGGCAGCAAAGTCGGGGTATGGATGCCAGTTGGGGCATTGGATGATAGCCCAACACCCTCATATTTCAGAGTTTTACCAGCACTCATGTAGGTACAGCTGTTTTATTAATCGGGAAAACTCCATACATAAACTTTATTCGAAAAACTACAATTAGATGATTTTTGGCTGCTTTCATGTCGTGAGATGCCCCATTAATAATCCACATGAAATGATGAAGTAGTTGAAACTTACATCATGAACTAGACGTACGGTAAGGAAATGATACGCTTACCGTACATGGAAGTACACAAATAATTTCACGAGCAGTATCCACGAGTTAAAATTTAATAAACAAGTTGGGATTAGATGTCCTATTGGCTGGTTGTGTTGCACGATTTAGGCGAGAAAAAAAAATACCACCAGTAAACCTGTCAAACCTAAGAAAAATTGGTGAGGCCAATCTCAAAATTGGTGGAGCAGTGGCGCCACCATTGGTAACACCATTTAATAGGAAACTACACCCATGGTAATATCACGTCAAGTGATAACATTCAGCTCACGCTTCTGTACAATATTATAGAACAGGAAACTCCACCCGAGGTAGCACCATGAGGTGTCAACATCCAGCTGACGCCTCTGCACAACTGAACAAGTAGGACAGAAGGGGGGCAGAGCGCACCCGCCCGCCCGTCCGAGTTGAAACTGGGAACAGCTCGCGCTAGGTAAGCTCACACAGCTATGAGCTAGCTCCTCCAAGTTCATCACACCACCAATCACGATTTCTGAAAGCTGACCCAGTAAAAAAGCCAACCACGAGCGCACAGAGGCCACCGTCATCGCCGCCACCCCACAGAGTTGGCCCAGTGGACCAACCACAGCCAATCACCCACACACAGAGGCCACCGTCACGTCACCCCCACAGAGTTGGCGCCAGTGGGACCAACCACAGCAATCACGCCACACACAGAGGCCCACCGTCACGTCCACCACCCCACAGAGTGGCCCAGTGGACCAACCACAGCCAATCAACCCCCACACAGAGCCACCGTCAACGTCCACCACCCCACCGAGTTGGCCCAGTGGACCAACCACACCAATGCACCCAGAACAACAGAGGCCACCGTCACGTCACCACCCCACAGAGTTGCATGGACCAACCACAGCCAATCACCCACACACAGAGGCCACCGTCACGTCCACCAGCCCACGGAGTTGGCCCAGTGGACCAACATACCGCCGCCGCCGCCGCAGTGTTACGGCCCCGGCGGCGCTGCAGCAGCTGACAGAGTCGAACGTACCTCCTTCACGCCGATGGTGCTGGAGGCGTCGGCTAGCTCGTCTTGTGACATGACACTGGGCATTCCCATGCCCGGATGGGACTGCTGCTTGGAGTAGGACCTGGTGCACCTGAGGCAGGCCGCAGGCCGCAAACTAAGGTTAGCTGACGCACCACGGAGTGACAGATAAGACACGAAACTCATCATATTTGAGAGACAAATATCAAACAAGATCAGACGGACAGAACAGACAGACATCAGACCAGACAGATAAATCAGACACATATCGAGACAGACTGAGCTGAGATTTACGAAAGCTTGCCACGTCTCAATTACGGCAAATTTGAAGTCGTACAACAAAAACGCATACATAACGTATTTATCCACGAAGACCACCTAGCAATCGCTGTTCAGTGTTTCACGCAGATATCATGAGTTTTTCGTAACATGAATTCAGAAGTTGCTTCAGTAGTTCCGCCTGAGTACAAATGTGTTGCCGATTTTGGCAGTCACATGACGACACGTGTGTTTCAATGGCCATCAAGATACTGGTGCAGTACGTACTCCATCCAGACGGTGTTACCTTCGATCTGGGAAGTTAAGCCGGCCGCCTCCTGCCGTGATCTGAGCCTTGACTCGGACGTAGGAAGCCGTCAGAGAGTCCCGGCTGAACCCACGGATCGCGAACATGGTCTTCAGCAGCTTCTCCTGGCGCCAGCTGCCGGGACAGAAGGGATCGGATCATACAGCGCCCGCAAGGTGGTGAGCACAGCACGGCTTGGCAACTCACTTCATTCATTCTTCGCGAATGGGGGTGATCTGTGTTAAATCGTTACTGGCCCATGAGCCCAACCAATTTTACAACGGGTCATGGGACTGCTTTGCCACTTTCCAGTCGAATGTATCTGCACATAATGAACGGCGAAATTATCGAATGTGGTAAAGAACAGGAGACATCAGTTGAATACGTTGGGGCACCGCACTGGATGGATTCCAAGCAGTGTTGCTCGGAACAGGTTGAAGGGACACCGAATAATATCTTGTGACTCATCAGAGGGAGAACAAGCCAGCTTACCTGTATCTCGGTACAGAACTTCTCCATGACCTCCTGCACCGTAAACTCTTTGAACGAAATGGCCCACTCTCCCAGCTGGTGGTTGGCCATCTTATGTACCAATAGAACCAGGGCCATGGCGCCACGGTACAACACCTATCCGAACAGACAGAGAGTCAGTCGGCTATTTGCAATGTTGTAAATTTCCACCAAGCGAATGACGCACGTGTGTCCCACCAACAGAGTAACATTAGCACAACTGTCTGCTGCTCTCATAGACTGTCGGAAATAACACAATCTTGCTTCGGAAAATAAAACTCACACTTAAGCACACACTCACGTACGAAACAACATACACACGGTAAACGCATGTTCATTGCACATGTCAAATTAGTAAATATAACATACTGGAATTATAAGCAACACACAGACGTGGTAGCGTATTATGCAGCTGGAGCAGCGTTACCTCTCGCCCCTCCCAGTCAGGTAGCAGTCCATGAGGCGGACAGCGTGGCGAACGTAGGAAGCAGAACACCAAGCAGCCAGTCAGCGAGCACGCTGCTACGTTCTCCCCGGCCCTGGCCTCCTGCTGTAGGAAGTGCAGGCTGGTCTTCTGCAAACAGTCCGAAACACGGTCAGTCAGCACACGACTACGGAATCAACGCATCGAACAATTTCCTTATGCAAGACATGAGTATGTCTTTCGATGTCTTCGAAGACCATACAGTAATGACTGGTCTGAATTAAGAACAACTGTCAGTGATAAGATCAAGCATGTAGTCAGACTTCCGAGGTATGTACAGCAGTCACATTGTCAGCCGTCTAAGGTAGCTAACGCCACCAGTCTTGACGATTAACGCAATATTTATACGGAATTGTACACAAAGTTATGTGGGGTTTAAAAGAGCATGGCAAGTAGTTAGAATACTATGACTTACAGTGTGCTTTCGACAGAGCTTGATCAGGATCTTCCACGAGATCTCGAAGTCACGCTTCGTTTGCACTAGGTAGCCCTGTTTCTTGTTCCGTAACATCATGCTTAGAGCGTTGTATGCGTCAGCTTCTGCAGGAACAAACAAACCAGCATGTGGTTATTCATTGAACAACCGAGGCCAGTAGTTTAAGGCAACATTTTCCCCTGTGGAGATGGATAGAACCCTTGAGCTCAAACATGCAATTATTCGTTCATCCAATCAATATTGTTAGGTCTGAGCTGATTGGGAACAAGTAGCCCAAAATGCAAAGGCAATGACGCACCGTCACCCTGACGGCATCCTGGGACAGCTGCACTAGCCACTATCTCACCAGCGATGGCAGCACCTACCATCCATGTAGTGCAGCATGAGGCAGCAGACGGGGTACAGGGACGGCGCGTAGGTGATGGACGGGTTGTTGTAGTACAGCACGGCCATCACACGCTCCGCGGTCCAGACGCCCTGCTCGCTCAGCGCGTAGTGGTTCATGTAGAACGAATGGACGAACGGCGGCGTCTGATGCTGTCCCCTCCGCGCCGCGCCTGCCAAAAGGGAACAGCACCGCTCAAATGACACGCCGAAATCATGACAGCCAGCGATGGACAGTCAGCGAATTTTGCTCTGAATTCCATAGAACGAAAGCCAGTCAGCTCCTAATTGACGTGGCCATAGAGTACGGATACAAGACGAACGCCGGCTACACAAAAGTACTTAGATGTTTATCAGTGTTGAATGCATTTCATAATTTCCAATTTCCCAACCTATATGAACTATTGCAATTACACAAACTAAAAATTCCTCGCTGAATGTCACGTCTCGTATCATGTATGTACCCAAATGGTCAGAGGATCATCTTCACCGGATAGCATCTGTTTGGAACAAGTGGTAACCTGACCGGTGCCTCACCGGTCCCCACCGGTCCCCAGCGCACCACTCACCATAGTCACCCTCCAGCTGGCGGACAGTGCTCTCATACTCCTCATTCTGACCGAGAGTCGCGCCGTGCAGTTGACAGATGTTGGTCCACAGCTGGTGTCGGCTCGGGTGGTCCAGAGGATAGTGGCTGGCCCGCAGCTCCTCCTTCAGCTGAGAACAGGGACAGCGGCCCAGTCCTCCACGTCAGATAGGACATGGGGACAGGGACAGTGGGCAGAGCTGGATGTCGGCTCGGGGTGGTCCAGAGGGATAGTAGGCTGGCCCGCAGCTCCTCCTTCAGCTGAGAACAGGCGACAGTCGGCCTCAGTCTCCGTCAGACGAGGACAGGGAACAGGCAGCAAACGACACAGCGACTTGGTGACACAGAGACACATAGCCACCCAGTTAGCTCCAGTCGTAGGCCGGCACACTCCAACTCAGCTCTCCAAGAGACCTTCATGCTGTCTCCATTATTAATGGGCTTTTGTATCAATAACATACGTGATTATATCCAGCTTTTGCAGTATGATAGAAGATCCAGATAGTTTGAGCCGCGACAGCGATGTTCTCCATGTAATGACGTGTCGTTCGTCTGCAGTGCCGGCTACACTTTCTGCGACGGCGGTGTGTCAATCGTCGTCGCCCCAGCTATCTCACCTGCACCTCCTTTTTATCTCTGAGGTCGGCTGCGGGTGCGCCGGGTTTGTGCGGCGTCTCGTATGCGGCGCAGACCTCTGAGAAGGCGGCCCTGTCGACGTGCGGCTGTAACGGCACGGGTGCCGCCGCCGTCTGCTGCATCACTGGATCCAGACCGCCGGCGTCCCCGGCACCTCCAGAAGCCGCCGCAGCTGCACCACCGCTCTGGAGCGGGAAGAGCCGCGGGTCACAATCCGCCGGGCACATCGGTTAGGGAGGGCACATTTCGCTAGCAGTCAACGCACGACTTAATTGGAATGCAGACATGACTCATGAGCAGACGACAGAGCATAATGCAACCTGCTTCGCAAATACCTGATACCTCCGTCAAGTTTGAAAGCCAGGTAGGTACAGATTATACGCACATCCCTATGATTTTGAAGATAGTACCCACGACCAGTCAGCTTTAATAGAAAACTTCAGTAATTGTGATAGTTGTATCAAATAAAAGTAAGACAATAGCAGAACGAATGCACCATGTTGTGCCCGTGAGGTGTAATACCGTATATTGTCACTTTGGCAAATGCGAATGCGGAAAAAGCCTAAAACGCGCTAGGCTGAAAAAGAGGATAATGCCACTTCCAAAACTCGCTGAAGTAACCTGTTCTACGCAGCTGGAAAAGCAAAGACCTATACGCCTCGTCATGACATACTTCAGCTGATAATTCAGTCAGTTACTGTTACAAAAACTATGACGCATTCCGCAAACCAGTATCCGTGATCACACTTTGACCGACCTTCAGAGGACAGTTTACACAGCGACTGGGGGACAACACTTCCTCCTGAACGACATGCGCAATATCGCAAGTCAACAGCAGCCAATGCGATAATTTAGCACACATTTTCCAAACATTATGATTGGGGTTTAACCCGGCATTAACCCGTCTCAGCCGAACGTCATTGGCTAGGGGGGCCGTTTTTTGCTCCCTCGTTATCTTTCGAACTAATAACCGCAGCGAGACGCGCAAGACGGCAATCGAAAGCAGTCAATGAGACCCATCTAAATAAGGCACACGCGATATTTATTAATTTATTTGCCATGATCGCCGACGGAACAAGCCAGCCACGAACATTGTACAAATAAGGTCACATGTCAGGTCACAGTCGGGTCAAAGGTCAAATGTTAGATATTTGAGCCAATGGCGGGTTCAGGGCACCGCAACGTCCTGGTCATGTGGCGGCCATTTTCAAAACATCGACTCCAAACCAGCTGTGCAAAACTGTCTGTGCCACACAGACAGAGGGGACGCCAGGCACACCCTGCCCCTGCCCCCGTACCGTCTGGAGACAGCGTTACCCTCCCCGGGTGCCATCTGAACACAGACGACCGCCGGCCGCCGTGAGCCACCCACCTGCTGCTGGTCGCGTGTCTGGCGGTCTGCGCCGCGCCGCAGTGGTCCGCGCCACGAGGCGCTCCTGCGGAACGATAGAGAGCGCAGGAAGCCGCCGACTGCCGGCTCTGGCTGCGGGTCAGCTGCTACTGCAGCAGCTGCAGCTGCCGGGGGGTGGGACAGCTGCCGATCGACACTGCGGTTCGTCGTCGTCGTCGGCGGCTCGTGCTGGCCCGGGTCCTGCGACGGCAGCCGACGCAGGCGCTTGCTGACGCCGCGCCTGAAGACGCGGATGGCGCGGACAGTGCTGTGGACAGTGGCCCAGGAGGCAGCGGCAGCACCGCCCTCTTCCCCGCCCACTGTGGGCAGAGAGAGGGGGAGGGGAGAGACCGTCAGCAGGAGGCAGCGGCAGCACCGCCCTCTTCCCCGCCCACTGTGGGGAGCGAGAGGGGAGGGGGAGCCGGTCAGGTCAGGAGGCAGCGGCAGCACCGCCCTCTTCCCCGCCCACTGTGGGGAGAGAGAGGGGGAGGGGAGAGACCGTCATCAGAAGCGGTAATCGGTATCAACGTGTTGTGGAACGACTAACGGGAAAACAACTGTTTGGCAGTGCTAGCAATTATTAACTTAAGTGACTAGACGACTAGACGTTGTATTAGAGATATTCACGAACCTGCCAGATAGCAGCAAGCACAACTGTATGAGGCAGAATCATCTTAACAGACGTAGATGTGTCAACGAGGCTGATACAAAGAGGCGGTAAAATGAACAGCAATGAAAAAAATGCTAAAGATGAACAGCAGTTACGCCATAGCACAGCAGAGCCTGACTGGCTTGTGATTCATCTGTCAGCAGTGTCAGCAGTATATGGTGTGTACTGTGTAGGTAGTAGGTACCTATTGTGTAGTGCTGTGTAATGACGGGGAACGACCAATGACAGGTGGCGACGTGTGACGCTATGTTATGACGCGTAACGATCAGTGGTCAGTGGTCACGTGTGACGACGGTTCATAACGTGACGTGACGTGCATTCATGTGAGACGACGTGTGCCGACAGATGGTGACGAGTGGTAACGGATGGTGACATGGGCTGGTGACGGTGGCTGTGAGGGTGACTATGCTTGTGTGTTTGGTGAGGGCAGGTGTGGTGTCGGACACAGTTGTTTGTGTGACGGGTGTGTGTGGCCTGGACGTGTGTGGTGGACGATGTGTTTTGGTTGACCGTTTATGGTGTGGTTGACGTGTGTGGTAGCGGACTGTAGGGGTGGTGACGCTGTGTGGTGAACGTGCGCGATGTTGTAGACGTTGGTGTGGTGACAGTTTGTAGTGGTGAGTTGGCTGACCGTGTGGTTGATGACGTGTGGTTGGTGACGTGTGTGGGTGACGTGTGTGGTGACGTGTGTGGTGACGTGTGTGGTGACGTGGTGTGGTTTGAGGCGCTGCGCTCGGATGACATAGCGTGGTGACAGTGCGTGGTGACGGTGCGTGGTGACGTGTGTGGTGACGTCGCTTTGTGTGCTGGACGTGTGTGGTGACAGTGTGTGGGTGACGTTCGCGGTCGAAAGGTCGGTCTTCGTGGTATTGACGTGGTGGCGAGGTGGATGTGCAGTGACGTGTAGTTGGGTGACGATAGTGTGGTGAGCTTCTTTTGATGTGGTGGTGAACAGTTGCGTGGGTGACGCTGCGTTGGGTGACTGGTGGGTTGTAGGGTGAAACGTGCGTGGTGACAGTTGTGTGGTTGACGTGTGTTTTGGGTGTAGCTTGGTAGTGGTAGCCCGGTGTGTCGGTGAACGGTGTGTGGTGACGTGTGTGGTGACGTGTGTGGTGACGTGTGTGGTGACGTGTGTGGTGATGTGCGTGGTGACGTGCGTGGTGACGTGCGTGGTGACGTGTGTGGTGACGTGTGTGGTGACGTGCGTGGTGACGTGCGAGGTGACGTGTGTGACTGTGTAGGGTATGAATATGATGCAAGTTCGATATACAAAAACATATCATTTAACTACTTTATTCAATGGAAAGGTGCGGCAGGCTCAAGCAAGATTCCCAATTACATATTAGTCATTACACGAAGCTCTTAACCGTGGCCTAAATTAATGTTTGGGCGTAAACACCGAATTTAGAACCATCCCATTTGAGACAGTTGCCGATAGTTCCGATCTCCGGCCTCACGTGGGTAACCGCGAGGGACGCCGAGCCGTCATTCGGTGCAGGAGTAATTCTGCCCCCACAATCAGCCTTTAAAGACGCACCTCATACTAAAAGCCCGCACCCCAATGACGGACGGAGAATGAAGCAAATAGCGACCAGACCGTTCAGGGCACAGGACTGCATTGTTGCCGAGAAGAGGCCAGCCAGGTTTATGCAAGCGACCAGCCGCTAGGCAAAAGGCAGAGCGAGAAAGAAACAAGAGCGGACTTTATTATTTAAGACGAGCCAGCCAGGCCACAAAGGCAAGGCCGAGAAGACGCATGTACCGGATCTATACGCGGGACCAGACACGCAACGCCAAGGAAGGGCAGGGCCGAGGAAGACGCCAGAGGGATTATAGCGACCAGCCGCAGGCAAAGGCAGGCGAGAAGACGCCAGAGGGATTAAAGCGACCAGCCGCAGGCAAAGGCAGGCGAGAAGACGCCAAGGGGATTATAGCGACCAGCCGCAGGCAAATGCAGGCGAGAAGACGCCAGCCGGGATTATAGCGACCAGCCGCAGGCAAAGGCAGGCGAGAAGACACCAGAGGGATTATAGCGACCAGCCGCAGGCAAAGGCAGGCGAGAGACGCCAGAGAGATTAGCGCACCAGCCAGCAGGCAAAGGCAGGCGAGAAGACGCCAGAGGGATTATAGCGACCAGCCGCAGGCAAAGGCAGGCGAGAAGACACCAGAGGGGTTAGGAAGCATTCAGGGGCGTAGCTTCTCCAGACAAGTTGGGGGAAGGGGGCTAAGCAGGACAAAAATCGCTCTAAGTACCATCACAGTCAACAACATACAGACTTTCCCCCGGATCGGACCAACTCCTTGTTCAAAGTTTGGGGCTGAAGCCCCCCAACTGAATAGGAACCTAAACCCCCTGGGAGCAGACCAGCACAAGGCACGAGACAAGGCGATATCCCATGCCTGGCACCGACACCGGATTAGGAGAATCTCCACTGCAGACAGTGGAGAGGTGCCCATCTGATTTACATACTGTACATCCCATAAACATGGGTGAGAGCCGAGCTTACCACCAAAATAGGCAATACGAGGAACACTTATACGACATAAGGGCATGGCTGAATCATTTGGCGACCGCTGCACTTAACACACCCACACACTGGCAGCAACCGAGCTATGACAGTAACTGGGCTATGACGATAACCGAGCACTGACGGTAACCGAGCTATGACGGTAACCAAGTTATGACGGTAACCGAGCTATGACGGTAACCGAGCTATGACGGTAACCGAGTTATGACGGTAACCGAGCTATGAACGGGTAAAGATTCTGGCACAGTAACCGAGCTCAGTGACGCGCGCTAACCGAGCTATGACGGTAACCCGAGCTACCTGAAACGGTAGGCTACAAGTTATCGAGACGTAACGCACTTAGCTAGTGGCGGTAACAGCAGCACACTGACGGGTAACCGAGCAGGCTCGGGACCGGCAACCAAGCAACCCGACGCGTAACAAGAGCTACTCGGTAACCAATGCCTATGACGGTAACCGAGCTTGAATGCCGAGCCAGTTTGGCGACCACTGTGCTAAATATCTGGATGCAGTTTGGCGACCACTGGACTAAACACCTGGGCATCATACCGGCAGACTGATTTTTAACGTTGTAAGACGAACCAACCGGTGGGATTGGGAACGTGGGATTGGCCTGCTCTTTTCTGCCGCGCAGAAGTTCTGATGCAACATAAACCTCACTTCATCGCTACTAGATAAATCACGTAAATAGTACTGTTGACTTCTGGACAGCCTCACATGTATTCACGTAAAGGTGAACGAAATATCTTTCACATAGATCAGGCACGTAGCCAAAGAGGGACGGCGGAGGCGGCCATCCCCCCCCCCCCCCCCTGGAGGCCCGGCGGGCCTCTTTCTTTCGGCTCTTCAGGCCGACGAGACCGCGCGAAGCGCGGTATCATGGGTCGAAGACCACGCGAAGCGTGGTCTATAAAGAGTTTAGAGCACTTCAGAGGTTCTAAGGGCCACCAGGACCCTCTCTGAAAGACCCAAGAGCCCTTGGACGGTCACAAGAGCCCTGTGCATGTCAGAGGG